>WEDG01003357.1:0-86319 GCA_017591395.1 Schistocephalus solidus | reverse complement strand
TTCGGTATACTTCGTTCAGTTACGTATTGCGAACATCAAACAAGATTCCATGATAGTGCTTATGACCCATCTGCTAGACCCAGTGTGTGGACTGTCTGCGCCGTACTCGAGTGCATGTTTGTGTTTCCAGTCCCAGCTGGTAGTCAGGGTTAGGATTGGCTGAATGAAGGCAGAATAAGCCCGAAAACAGACTGTATCAATCTACCCATATTCTCTGTCGTGTCTCCTCTCTGCAATTATAACTTGGCCGACTTCGGCCTGGTAATTGGTTGCCTGTTCGTGACCTTTGCCACCCATACGGAGCTTGTTTGCTTCGGGGAGCCACTAGATCGGTGTGCGCCTATTCCTGTTTGAATAAATACCCGATCTGCAGCGACAGAGAATGACAGGTGGTGAGGCACTGATGAACTTCGGTTCAATGAAGTGCTTATGACCCATCTGCTAGACCCAGTGTGTGGACTGTCTGCGCCGTACTCGAGTGCATGTTTGTGTTTCCAGTCCCAGCTGGTAGTCAGGGTTATGATTGGCTGAATGAAGGCAGAATAAGCCCGAAACAGACTGTATCAATCTACCCATATTCTCTGTCGTGTCTCCTCTCTGCAATTATAACTTGGCCGACTTCGGCCTGGTAATTGGTTGCCTGTTCGTGACCTTTGCCACCCATACGGAGCTTGTTTTGCTTCGGGGAAGCCACTAGATCGGTGTGCGCCTATTCCTGTTTTTGAATATATATATATATATATATATATATATATATATATATATATATATATATATATATATATATATATATATATACATATATATATATATATTTTTATATTTATATATATATATATATATATATCAATTGGAAAAAGAGGCCTCCCAGAAGTATAATTCGAAGCAAAAGACGTTCTTTTGGGAAACAATTGGTAACTTTTATTATGTAAATTTTTGACGCTGGTTCCCCAGGTCGACGTCAGACTTGTGGATAGTGCAAAAACAGTTCACACTTAACACGTGCCGAAAAATCGATATCGCTTAGTCATTCCTGCCAATTGTTGTTATTTGGATGAATTTGCATTTTGATTGGCTCTCGCCTCTTCCAGCTTTCTTTCAGATTGCCGTACACATGGTCCAATTTGATGTGTCAGTTAATGCATGAGTTATCTGAGAAAATGGCCTCTAAAAATTCTCGGCCTTTCTTAGATGGACAGTAGGCAACAATGCGGGTTTTTTCCCCAGCAAATTTGTGTCCAGTTTCTAGCGTATGCATAGAAACTTGTGACAAGTGGTCTAGCCTCCTTTACTGCTAATTGATGTTCATGTATGCCTCGTGGAGGCTGACTTTTCATGTCTGACCACAGTACACCGCATTGCAGCTGTTACATGGTATCTTGTATACGACTTCTTTTTATCTAAATAGCCAACCCTATCCTTAGGGTGTACAAGCTGATTTCGTAGTGTAGTCATTGGTTTTGGGCGCCACTTGGATTTGATGTTTCCGCAGGTGCCTTTCAACGAGTTCAGCTGGTCGCAGTGTGTGGACTGTCTGCGCCGTACTCGAGTGCATGTTTGTGTTTCCAGTCCCAGCTGGTAGTCAGGGTTATGATTGGCTGAATGAAGGCAGAATAAGCCCGAAACAGACTGTATCAATCTACCCATATTCTCTGTCGTGTCTCCTCTCTGCAATTATAACTTGGCCGACTTCGGCCTGGTAATTGGTTGCCTGTTCGTGACCTTTGCCACCCATACGGAGCTTGTTTGCTTCGGGAAGCCACTAGATCGGTGTGCGCCTATTCCTGTTTGAATAAATACCCGATCTGCAGCGACAGAGAATGACAGGTGGTGAGGCACTGATGAACTTCGGTTCGATGAAGTGCTTATGACCCATCTGCTAGACCCAGTGTGTGGACTGTCTGCGCCGTACTCGAGTGCATGTTTGTGTTTCCAGTCCCAGCTGGTAGTCAGGGTTATGATTGGCTGAATGAAGGCAGAATAAGCCCGAAACAGACTGTATCAATCTACCCATATTCTCTGTCGTGTCTCCTCTCTGCAATTATAACTTGGCCGACTTCGGCCTGGTAATTGGTTGCCTGTTCGTGACCTTTGCCACCCATACGGAGCTTGTTTGCTTCGGGAAGCCACTAGATCGGTGTGCGCCTATTCCTGTTTGAATAAATACCCGATCTGCAGCGACAGAGAATGACAGGTGGTGAGGCACTGATGAACTTCGGTTCGATGAAGTGCTTATGACCCATCTGCTAGACCCAGTGTGTGGACTGTCTGCGCCGTACTCGAGTGCATGTTTGTGTTTCCAGTCCCAGCTGGTAGTCAGGGTTATGATTGGCTGAATGAAGGCAGAATAAGCCCGAAACAGACTGTATCAATCTACCCATATTCTCTGTCGTGTCTCCTCTCTGCAATTATAACTTGGCCGACTTCGGCCTGGTAATTGGTTGCCTGTTCGTGACCTTTGCCACCCATACGGAGCTTGTTTGCTTCGGGAAGCCACTAGATCGGTGTGCGCCTATTCCTGTTTGAATAAATACCCGATCTGCAGCGACAGAGAATGACAGGTGGTGAGGCACTGATGAACTTCGGTTCGATGAAGTGCTTATGACCCATCTGCTAGACCCAGTGTGTGGACTGTCTGCGCCGTACTCGAGTGCATGTTTGTGTTTCCAGTCCCAGCTGGTAGTCAGGGTTATGATTGGCTGAATGAAGGCAGAATAAGCCCGAAACAGACTGTATCAATCTACCCATATTCTCTGTCGTGTCTCCTCTCTGCAATTATAACTTGGCCGACTTCGGCCTGGTAATTGGTTGCCTGTTCGTGACCTTTGCCACCCATACGGAGCTTGTTTGCTTCGGGAAGCCACTAGATCGGTGTGCGCCTATTCCTGTTTGAATAAATACCCGATCTGCAGCGACAGAGAATGACAGGTGGTGAGGCACTGATGAACTTCGGTTCGATGAAGTGCTTATGACCCATCTGCTAGACCCAGTGTGTGGACTGTCTGCGCCGTACTCGAGTGCATGTTTGTGTTTCCAGTCCCAGCTGGTAGTCAGGGTTATGATTGGCTGAATGAAGGCAGAATAAGCCCGAAACAGACTGTATCAATCTACCCATATTCTCTGTCGTGTCTCCTCTCTGCAATTATAACTTGGCCGACTTCGGCCTGGTAATTGGTTGCCTGTTCGTGACCTTTGCCACCCATACGGAGCTTGTTTTCTTCGGGAAGCCACTAGATCGGTGTGCGCCTATTCCTGTTTGAATAAATACCCGATCTGCAGCGACAGAGAATGACAGGTGGTGAGGCACTGATGAACTTCGGTTCGATGAAGTGCTTATGACCCATCTGCTAGACCCAGTGTGTGGACTGTCTGCGCCGTACTCGAGTGCATGTTTGTGTTTCCAGTCCCAGCTGGTAGTCAGGGTTATGATTGGCTGAATGAAGGCAGAATAAGCCCGAAACAGACTGTATCAATCTACCCATATTCTCTGTCGTGTCTCCTCTCTGCAATTATAACTTGGCCGACTTCGGCCTGGTAATTGGTTGCCTGTTCGTGACCTTTGCCACCCATACGGAGCTTGTT
This sequence comes from Schistocephalus solidus, assembly GCA_017591395.1. NCBI lineage: Eukaryota > Metazoa > Platyhelminthes > Cestoda > Diphyllobothriidea > Diphyllobothriidae > Schistocephalus > Schistocephalus solidus. The sequence goes on along the minus strand of WEDG01003357.1, from coordinate 82,737 downwards.
TTTCTTCGGGAAGCCACTAGATCGGTGTGCGCCTATTCCTGTTTGAATAAATACCCGATCTGCAGCGACAGAGAATGACAGGTGGTGAGGCACTGATGAACTTCGGTTCGATGAAGTGCTTATGACCCATCTGCTAGACCCAGTGTGTGGACTGTCTGCGCCGTACTCGAGTGCATGTTTGTGTTTCCAGTCCCAGCTGGTAGTCAGGGTTATGATTGGCTGAATGAAGGCAGAATAAGCCCGAAACAGACTGTATCAATCTACCCATATTCTCTGTCGTGTCTCCTCTCTGCAATTATAACTTGGCCGACTTCGGCCTGGTAATTGGTTGCCTGTTCGTGACCTTTGCCACCCATACGGAGCTTGTTTGCTTCGGGAAGCCACTAGATCGGTGTGCGCCTATTCCTGTTTGAATAAATACCCGATCTGCAGCGACAGAGAATGACAGGTGGTGAGGCACTGATGAACTTCGGTTCGATGAAGTGCTTATGACCCATCTGCTAGACCCAGTGTGTGGACTGTCTGCGCCGTACTCGAGTGCATGTTTGTGTTTCCAGTCCCAGCTGGTAGTCAGGGTTATGATTGGCTGAATGAAGGCAGAATAAGCCCGAAACAGACTGTATCAATCTACCCATATTCTCTGTCGTGTCTCCTCTCTGCAATTATAACTTGGCCGACTTCGGCCTGGTAATTGGTTGCCTGTTCGTGACCTTTGCCACCCATACGGAGCTTGTTTGCTTCGGGAAGCCACTAGATCGGTGTGCGCCTATTCCTGTTTGAATAAATACCCGATCTGCAGCGACAGAGAATGACAGGTGGTGAGGCACTGATGAACTTCGGTTCGATGAAGTGCTTATGACCCATCTGCTAGACCCAGTGTGTGGACTGTCTGCGCCGTACTCGAGTGCATGTTTGTGTTTCCAGTCCCAGCTGGTAGTCAGGGTTATGATTGGCTGAATGAAGGCAGAATAAGCCCGAAACAGACTGTATCAATCTACCCATATTCTCTGTCGTGTCTCCTCTCTGCAATTATAACTTGGCCGACTTCGGCCTGGTAATTGGTTGCCTGTTCGTGACCTTTGCCACCCATACGGAGCTTGTTTGCTTCGGGAAGCCACTAGATCGGTGTGCGCCTATTCCTGTTTGAATAAATACCCGATCTGCAGCGACAGAGAATGACAGGTGGTGAGGCACTGATGAACTTCGGTTCGATGAAGTGCTTATGACCCATCTGCTAGACCCAGTGTGTGGACTGTCTGCGCCGTACTCGAGTGCATGTTTGTGTTTCCAGTCCCAGCTGGTAGTCAGGGTTATGATTGGCTGAATGAAGGCAGAATAAGCCCGAAACAGACTGTATCAATCTACCCATATTCTCTGTCGTGTCTCCTCTCTGCAATTATAACTTGGCCGACTTCGGCCTGGTAATTGGTTGCCTGTTCGTGACCTTTGCCACCCATACGGAGCTTGTTTGCTTCGGGAAGCCACTAGATCGGTGTGCGCCTATTCCTGTTTGAATAAATACCCGATCTGCAGCGACAGAGAATGACAGGTGGTGAGGCACTGATGAACTTCGGTTCGATGAAGTGCTTATGACCCATCTGCTAGACCCAGTGTGTGGACTGTCTGCGCCGTACTCGAGTGCATGTTTGTGTTTCCAGTCCCAGCTGGTAGTCAGGGTTATGATTGGCTGAATGAAGGCAGAATAAGCCCGAAACAGACTGTATCAATCTACCCATATTCTCTGTCGTGTCTCCTCTCTGCAATTATAACTTGGCCGACTTCGGCCTGGTAATTGGTTGCCTGTTCGTGACCTTTGCCACCCATACGGAGCTTGTTTTTCTTCGGGAAGCCACTAGATCGGTGTGCGCCTATTCCTGTTTGAATAAATACCCGATCTGCAGCGACAGAGAATGACAGGTGGTGAGGCACTGATGAACTTCGGTTCGATGAAGTGCTTATGACCCATCTGCTAGACCCAGTGTGTGGACTGTCTGCGCCGTACTCGAGTGCATGTTTGTGTTTCCAGTCCCAGCTGGTAGTCAGGGTTATGATTGGCTGAATGAAGGCAGAATAAGCCCGAAACAGACTGTATCAATCTACCCATATTCTCTGTCGTGTCTCCTCTCTGCAATTATAACTTGGCCGACTTCGGCCTGGTAATTGGTTGCCTGTTCGTGACCTTTGCCACCCATACGGAGCTTGTTTGCTTCGGGAAGCCACTAGATCGGTGTGCGCCTATTCCTGTTTGAATAAATACCCGATCTGCAGCGACAGAGAATGACAGGTGGTGAGGCACTGATGAACTTCGGTTCGATGAAGTGCTTATGACCCATCTGCTAGACCCAGTGTGTGGACTGTCTGCGCCGTACTCGAGTGCATGTTTGTGTTTCCAGTCCCAGCTGGTAGTCAGGGTTATGATTGGCTGAATGAAGGCAGAATAAGCCCGAAACAGACTGTATCAATCTACCCATATTCTCTGTCGTGTCTCCTCTCTGCAATTATAACTTGGCCGACTTCGGCCTGGTAATTGGTTGCCTGTTCGTGACCTTTGCCACCCATACGGAGCTTGTTTGCTTCGGGAAGCCACTAGATCGGTGTGCGCCTATTCCTGTTTGAATAAATACCCGATCTGCAGCGACAGAGAATGACAGGTGGTGAGGCACTGATGAACTTCGGTTCGATGAAGTGCTTATGACCCATCTGCTAGACCCAGTGTGTGGACTGTCTGCGCCGTACTCGAGTGCATGTTTGTGTTTCCAGTCCCAGCTGGTAGTCAGGGTTATGATTGGCTGAATGAAGGCAGAATAAGCCCGAAACAGACTGTATCAATCTACCCATATTCTCTGTCGTGTCTCCTCTCTGCAATTATAACTTGGCCGACTTCGGCCTGGTAATTGGTTGCCTGTTCGTGACCTTTGCCACCCATACGGAGCTTGTTTGCTTCGGGAAGCCACTAGATCGGTGTGCGCCTATTCCTGTTTGAATAAATACCCGATCTGCAGCGACAGAGAATGACAGGTGGTGAGGCACTGATGAACTTCGGTTCGATGAAGTGCTTATGACCCATCTGCTAGACCCAGTGTGTGGACTGTCTGCGCCGTACTCGAGTGCATGTTTGTGTTTCCAGTCCCAGCTGGTAGTCAGGGTTATGATTGGCTGAATGAAGGCAGAATAAGCCCGAAACAGACTGTATCAATCTACCCATATTCTCTGTCGTGTCTCCTCTCTGCAATTATAACTTGGCCGACTTCGGCCTGGTAATTGGTTGCCTGTTCGTGACCTTTGCCACCCATACGGAGCTTGTTTGCTTCGGGAAGCCACTAGATCGGTGTGCGCCTATTCCTGTTTGAATAAATACCCGATCTGCAGCGACAGAGAATGACAGGTGGTGAGGCACTGATGAACTTCGGTTCGATGAAGTGCTTATGACCCATCTGCTAGACCCAGTGTGTGGACTGTCTGCGCCGTACTCGAGTGCATGTTTGTGTTTCCAGTCCCAGCTGGTAGTCAGGGTTATGATTGGCTGAATGAAGGCAGAATAAGCCCGAAACAGACTGTATCAATCTACCCATATTCTCTGTCGTGTCTCCTCTCTGCAATTATAACTTGGCCGACTTCGGCCTGGTAATTGGTTGCCTGTTCGTGACCTTTGCCACCCATACGGAGCTTGTTTGCTTCGGGAAGCCACTAGATCGGTGTGCGCCTATTCCTGTTTGAATAAATACCCGATCTGCAGCGACAGAGAATGACAGGTGGTGAGGCACTGATGAACTTCGGTTCGATGAAGTGCTTATGACCCATCTGCTAGACCCAGTGTGTGGACTGTCTGCGCCGTACTCGAGTGCATGTTTGTGTTTCCAGTCCCAGCTGGTAGTCAGGGTTATGATTGGCTGAATGAAGGCAGAATAAGCCCGAAACAGACTGTATCAATCTACCCATATTCTCTGTCGTGTCTCCTCTCTGCAATTATAACTTGGCCGACTTCGGCCTGGTAATTGGTTGCCTGTTCGTGACCTTTGCCACCCATACGGAGCTTGTTTGCTTCGGGAAGCCACTAGATCGGTGTGCGCCTATTCCTGTTTGAATAAATACCCGATCTGCAGCGACAGAGAATGACAGGTGGTGAGGCACTGATGAACTTCGGTTCGATGAAGTGCTTATGACCCATCTGCTAGACCCAGTGTGTGGACTGTCTGCGCCGTACTCGAGTGCATGTTTGTGTTTCCAGTCCCAGCTGGTAGTCAGGGTTATGATTGGCTGAATGAAGGCAGAATAAGCCCGAAACAGACTGTATCAATCTACCCATATTCTCTGTCGTGTCTCCTCTCTGCAATTATAACTTGGCCGACTTCGGCCTGGTAATTGGTTGCCTGTTCGTGACCTTTGCCACCCATACGGAGCTTGTTTGCTTCGGGAAGCCACTAGATCGGTGTGCGCCTATTCCTGTTTGAATAAATACCCGATCTGCAGCGACAGAGAATGACAGGTGGTGAGGCACTGATGAACTTCGGTTCGATGAAGTGCTTATGACCCATCTGCTAGACCCAGTGTGTGGACTGTCTGCGCCGTACTCGAGTGCATGTTTGTGTTTCCAGTCCCAGCTGGTAGTCAGGGTTATGATTGGCTGAATGAAGGCAGAATAAGCCCGAAACAGACTGTATCAATCTACCCATATTCTCTGTCGTGTCTCCTCTCTGCAATTATAACTTGGCCGACTTCGGCCTGGTAATTGGTTGCCTGTTCGTGACCTTTGCCACCCATACGGAGCTTGTTTGCTTCGGGAAGCCACTAGATCGGTGTGCGCCTATTCCTGTTTGAATAAATACCCGATCTGCAGCGACAGAGAATGACAGGTGGTGAGGCACTGATGAACTTCGGTTCGATGAAGTGCTTATGACCCATCTGCTAGACCCAGTGTGTGGACTGTCTGCGCCGTACTCGAGTGCATGTTTGTGTTTCCAGTCCCAGCTGGTAGTCAGGGTTATGATTGGCTGAATGAAGGCAGAATAAGCCCGAAACAGACTGTATCAATCTACCCATATTCTCTGTCGTGTCTCCTCTCTGCAATTATAACTTGGCCGACTTCGGCCTGGTAATTGGTTGCCTGTTCGTGACCTTTGCCACCCATACGGAGCTTGTTTGCTTCGGGAAGCCACTAGATCGGTGTGCGCCTATTCCTGTTTGAATAAATACCCGATCTGCAGCGACAGAGAATGACAGGTGGTGAGGCACTGATGAACTTCGGTTCGATGAAGTGCTTATGACCCATCTGCTAGACCCAGTGTGTGGACTGTCTGCGCCGTACTCGAGTGCATGTTTGTGTTTCCAGTCCCAGCTGGTAGTCAGGGTTATGATTGGCTGAATGAAGGCAGAATAAGCCCGAAACAGACTGTATCAATCTACCCATATTCTCTGTCGTGTCTCCTCTCTGCAATTATAACTTGGCCGACTTCGGCCTGGTAATTGGTTGCCTGTTCGTGACCTTTGCCACCCATACGGAGCTTGTTTGCTTCGGGAAGCCACTAGATCGGTGTGCGCCTATTCCTGTTTGAATAAATACCCGATCTGCAGCGACAGAGAATGACAGGTGGTGAGGCACTGATGAACTTCGGTTCGATGAAGTGCTTATGACCCATCTGCTAGACCCAGTGTGTGGACTGTCTGCGCCGTACTCGAGTGCATGTTTGTGTTTCCAGTCCCAGCTGGTAGTCAGGGTTATGATTGGCTGAATGAAGGCAGAATAAGCCCGAAACAGACTGTATCAATCTACCCATATTCTCTGTCGTGTCTCCTCTCTGCAATTATAACTTGGCCGACTTCGGCCTGGTAATTGGTTGCCTGTTCGTGACCTTTGCCACCCATACGGAGCTTGTTTGCTTCGGGAAGCCACTAGATCGGTGTGCGCCTATTCCTGTTTGAATAAATACCCGATCTGCAGCGACAGAGAATGACAGGTGGTGAGGCACTGATGAACTTCGGTTCGATGAAGTGCTTATGACCCATCTGCTAGACCCAGTGTGTGGACTGTCTGCGCCGTACTCGAGTGCATGTTTGTGTTTCCAGTCCCAGCTGGTAGTCAGGGTTATGATTGGCTGAATGAAGGCAGAATAAGCCCGAAACAGACTGTATCAATCTACCCATATTCTCTGTCGTGTCTCCTCTCTGCAATTATAACTTGGCCGACTTCGGCCTGGTAATTGGTTGCCTGTTCGTGACCTTTGCCACCCATACGGAGCTTGTTTGCTTCGGGAAGCCACTAGATCGGTGTGCGCCTATTCCTGTTTGAATAAATACCCGATCTGCAGCGACAGAGAATGACAGGTGGTGAGGCACTGATGAACTTCGGTTCGATGAAGTGCTTATGACCCATCTGCTAGACCCAGTGTGTGGACTGTCTGCGCCGTACTCGAGTGCATGTTTGTGTTTCCAGTCCCAGCTGGTAGTCAGGGTTATGATTGGCTGAATGAAGGCAGAATAAGCCCGAAACAGACTGTATCAATCTACCCATATTCTCTGTCGTGTCTCCTCTCTGCAATTATAACTTGGCCGACTTCGGCCTGGTAATTGGTTGCCTGTTCGTGACCTTTGCCACCCATACGGAGCTTGTTTGCTTCGGGAAGCCACTAGATCGGTGTGCGCCTATTCCTGTTTGAATAAATACCCGATCTGCAGCGACAGAGAATGACAGGTGGTGAGGCACTGATGAACTTCGGTTCGATGAAGTGCTTATGACCCATCTGCTAGACCCAGTGTGTGGACTGTCTGCGCCGTACTCGAGTGCATGTTTGTGTTTCCAGTCCCAGCTGGTAGTCAGGGTTATGATTGGCTGAATGAAGGCAGAATAAGCCCGAAACAGACTGTATCAATCTACCCATATTCTCTGTCGTGTCTCCTCTCTGCAATTATAACTTGGCCGACTTCGGCCTGGTAATTGGTTGCCTGTTCGTGACCTTTGCCACCCATACGGAGCTTGTTTGCTTCGGGAAGCCACTAGATCGGTGTGCGCCTATTCCTGTTTGAATAAATACCCGATCTGCAGCGACAGAGAATGACAGGTGGTGAGGCACTGATGAACTTCGGTTCGATGAAGTGCTTATGACCCATCTGCTAGACCCAGTGTGTGGACTGTCTGCGCCGTACTCGAGTGCATGTTTGTGTTTCCAGTCCCAGCTGGTAGTCAGGGTTATGATTGGCTGAATGAAGGCAGAATAAGCCCGAAACAGACTGTATCAATCTACCCATATTCTCTGTCGTGTCTCCTCTCTGCAATTATAACTTGGCCGACTTCGGCCTGGTAATTGGTTGCCTGTTCGTGACCTTTGCCACCCATACGGAGCTTGTTTGCTTCGGGAAGCCACTAGATCGGTGTGCGCCTATTCCTGTTTGAATAAATACCCGATCTGCAGCGACAGAGAATGACAGGTGGTGAGGCACTGATGAACTTCGGTTCGATGAAGTGCTTATGACCCATCTGCTAGACCCAGTGTGTGGACTGTCTGCGCCGTACTCGAGTGCATGTTTGTGTTTCCAGTCCCAGCTGGTAGTCAGGGTTATGATTGGCTGAATGAAGGCAGAATAAGCCCGAAACAGACTGTATCAATCTACCCATATTCTCTGTCGTGTCTCCTCTCTGCAATTATAACTTGGCCGACTTCGGCCTGGTAGTGGTTGCCTGTTCGTGACCTTTGCCACCCATACGGAGCTTGTTTGCTTCGGGAAGCCACTAGATCGGTGTGCGCCTATTCCTGTTTGAATAAATACCCGATCTGCAGCGACAGAGAATGACAGGTGGTGAGGCACTGATGAACTTCGGTTCGATGAAGTGCTTATGACCCATCTGCTAGACCCAGTGTGTGGACTGTCTGCGCCGTACTCGAGTGCATGTTTGTGTTTCCAGTCCCAGCTGGTAGTCAGGGTTATGATTGGCTGAATGAAGGCAGAATAAGCCCGAAACAGACTGTATCAATCTACCCATATTCTCTGTCGTGTCTCCTCTCTGCAATTATAACTTGGCCGACTTCGGCCTGGTAGTGGTTGCCTGTTCGTGACCTTTGCCACCCATACGGAGCTTGTTTGCTTCGGGAAGCCACTAGATCGGTGTGCGCCTATTCCTGTTTGAATAAATACCCGATCTGCAGCGACAGAGAATGACAGGTGGTGAGGCACTGATGAACTTCGGTTCGATGAAGTGCTTATGACCCATCTGCTAGACCCAGTGTGTGGACTGTCTGCGCCGTACTCGAGTGCATGTTTGTGTTTCCAGTCCCAGCTGGTAGTCAGGGTTATGATTGGCTGAATGAAGGCAGAATAAGCCCGAAACAGACTGTATCAATCTACCCATATTCTCTGTCGTGTCTCCTCTCTGCAATTATAACTTGGCCGACTTCGGCCTGGTAATTGGTTGCCTGTTCGTGACCTTTGCCACCCATACGGAGCTTGTTTGCTTCGGGAAGCCACTAGATCGGTGTGCGCCTATTCCTGTTTGAATAAATACCCGATCTGCAGCGACAGAGAATGACAGGTGGTGAGGCACTGATGAACTTCGGTTCGATGAAGTGCTTATGACCCATCTGCTAGACCCAGTGTGTGGACTGTCTGCGCCGTACTCGAGTGCATGTTTGTGTTTCCAGTCCCAGCTGGTAGTCAGGGTTATGATTGGCTGAATGAAGGCAGAATAAGCCCGAAACAGACTGTATCAATCTACCCATATTCTCTGTCGTGTCTCCTCTCTGCAATTATAACTTGGCCGACTTCGGCCTGGTAATTGGTTGCCTGTTCGTGACCTTTGCCACCCATACGGAGCTTGTTTGCTTCGGGAAGCCACTAGATCGGTGTGCGCCTATTCCTGTTTGAATAAATACCCGATCTGCAGCGACAGAGAATGACAGGTGGTGAGGCACTGATGAACTTCGGTTCGATGAAGTGCTTATGACCCATCTGCTAGACCCAGTGTGTGGACTGTCTGCGCCGTACTCGAGTGCATGTTTGTGTTTCCAGTCCCAGCTGGTAGTCAGGGTTATGATTGGCTGAATGAAGGCAGAATAAGCCCGAAACAGACTGTATCAATCTACCCATATTCTCTGTCGTGTCTCCTCTCTGCAATTATAACTTGGCCGACTTCGGCCTGGTAATTGGTTGCCTGTTCGTGACCTTTGCCACCCATACGGAGCTTGTTTGCTTCGGGAAGCCACTAGATCGGTGTGCGCCTATTCCTGTTTGAATAAATACCCGATCTGCAGCGACAGAGAATGACAGGTGGTGAGGCACTGATGAACTTCGGTTCGATGAAGTGCTTATGACCCATCTGCTAGACCCAGTGTGTGGACTGTCTGCGCCGTACTCGAGTGCATGTTTGTGTTTCCAGTCCCAGCTGGTAGTCAGGGTTATGATTGGCTGAATGAAGGCAGAATAAGCCCGAAACAGACTGTATCAATCTACCCATATTCTCTGTCGTGTCTCCTCTCTGCAATTATAACTTGGCCGACTTCGGCCTGGTAATTGGTTGCCTGTTCGTGACCTTTGCCACCCATACGGAGCTTGTTTGCTTCGGGAAGCCACTAGATCGGTGTGCGCCTATTCCTGTTTGAATAAATACCCGATCTGCAGCGACAGAGAATGACAGGTGGTGAGGCACTGATGAACTTCGGTTCGATGAAGTGCTTATGACCCATCTGCTAGACCCAGTGTGTGGACTGTCTGCGCCGTACTCGAGTGCATGTTTGTGTTTCCAGTCCCAGCTGGTAGTCAGGGTTATGATTGGCTGAATGAAGGCAGAATAAGCCCGAAACAGACTGTATCAATCTACCCATATTCTCTGTCGTGTCTCCTCTCTGCAATTATAACTTGGCCGACTTCGGCCTGGTAATTGGTTGCCTGTTCGTGACCTTTGCCACCCATACGGAGCTTGTTTTTCTTCGGGAAGCCACTAGATCGGTGTGCGCCTATTCCTGTTTGAATAAATACCCGATCTGCAGCGACAGAGAATGACAGGTGGTGAGGCACTGATGAACTTCGGTTCGATGAAGTGCTTATGACCCATCTGCTAGACCCAGTGTGTGGACTGTCTGCGCCGTACTCGAGTGCATGTTTGTGTTTCCAGTCCCAGCTGGTAGTCAGGGTTATGATTGGCTGAATGAAGGCAGAATAAGCCCGAAACAGACTGTATCAATCTACCCATATTCTCTGTCGTGTCTCCTCTCTGCAATTATAACTTGGCCGACTTCGGCCTGGTAGTGGTTGCCTGTTCGTGACCTTTGCCACCCATACGGAGCTTGTTTGCTTCGGGAAGCCACTAGATCGGTGTGCGCCTATTCCTGTTTGAATAAATACCCGATCTGCAGCGACAGAGAATGACAGGTGGTGAGGCACTGATGAACTTCGGTTCGATGAAGTGCTTATGACCCATCTGCTAGACCCAGTGTGTGGACTGTCTGCGCCGTACTCGAGTGCATGTTTGTGTTTCCAGTCCCAGCTGGTAGTCAGGGTTATGATTGGCTGAATGAAGGCAGAATAAGCCCGAAACAGACTGTATCAATCTACCCATATTCTCTGTCGTGTCTCCTCTCTGCAATTATAACTTGGCCGACTTCGGCCTGGTAATTGGTTGCCTGTTCGTGACCTTTGCCACCCATACGGAGCTTGTTTGCTTCGGGAAGCAACTAGATCTGTCTTATAAGCCATCATTAGCTAGTCATACCCAATTCCAAGTTGTTCCACACTTGGGATTGGGTATGACTGGCTGATGACGGCTAATAAGCCAGAAATGGCCATTCCGGTCTCCCTTGTCTTTGTCGGTTCCACATTATCAACATATGCTACACGTCGCTATGCGACTTCCTGTGAGTACTCTTGTCTGAGTTCCAGGGTGCAACGGAACGTCAATGTTCCTTAAGCAGATCGGTGAGCCATACACTATCATATATATATATATATATATATATATATATATATATATATATATATATAAGCCAAAGCAAGTGCGCAACACTCACTAATGTGGTAAGGATCTCACTCGATCCCATTTGTCCGCCCGCCAGTTACCTACCGGCGATAAACGAACGTTGTGTCATAGGACACATACCATATATATAGCACAAATATGTTGCTAAGAGTGCAACAGGGCAAGACGCAGACAGCTGTTTCACGGTCATTACCGATCATCAGTACATCATGCCTTGTGCAGTGAGGGTACATAAACAAGCCAAACAAGTGCGCAACACTCACTAATGTGGTAAGGATCTCACTCGATCCCATTTGTCCGCCCGCCAGTTACCTACCGGCACTTGTTTGGCTTGTTTATGTACCTCACTGCACAAGGCATATGATGTACTGATGATCGGTAATGACCGTGAAACAGCTGTCTGCGTCTTGCCTGTTGCACTCTTAGCAACATATTTGTGCTATATATATGGTATGTGTCCTATGACACAACGTTCGTTTATCGCCGGTAGGTAACTGGCGGGCGGACAAATGGGATCGAGTGAGATCCTTACCACATTAGTGAGTGTTGCGCACTTGTTTGGCTTGTTTATGTACCTCACTGCACAAGGCATATGATGTACTGATGATCGGTAATGACCGTGAAACAGCTGTCTGCGTCTTGCCTGTTGCACTCTTAGCAACATATTTGTGCTATATATATGGTATGTGTCCTATGACACAACGTTCGTTTATCGCCGGTAGGTAACTGGCGGGCGGACAAATGGGATCGAGTGAGATCCTTACCACATTAGTGAGTGTTGCGCACTTGTTTGGCTTGTTTATGTACCTCACTGCACAAGGCATATGATGTACTGATGATCGGTAATGACCGTGAAACAGCTGTCTGCGTCTTGCCTGTTGCACTCTTAGCAACATATTTGTGCTATATATATATATATATATATATATACTGAAATATCGGCATCCCAAGAAATTTAATTAAATAATGTTAAGTTCTTTGGGAACAAAATAACTTTATTGTGTAAATTTTCGAATCTGGTGCCCCAGTTCATCGTCAGACAAATGGGAGATGTACAGAAAACAGTTAACCTTAAAAAGTGCCTAACACAAGATTCTATGGTTGGCTAGAGTTTGAGCCAATAGACATCCAGAGTTTGAAGTTATCTGATCGATAGTGGTTGTTTTTGCATCAACTTGACCTTGAGAAATTTGTAATTGGTATCTAAATCGATATGCCTGTTAATGCATGCCTGGTCTGTGTGCATTGCCTCCAGGAATTCGCGGCCTCTTCTTGTTGGGCAGGCGCCAACGATGCGGGTATCCTCCCATCCAAATAGGTGTCCTGTGTCCAGTGTGTGCATGGCTACCTGCGATAAAGTGTCTCGTCTCCTCACCGCTAACTGATGTTCCTGTAAACGGGTGGATATATGTTTTCCGGTTTGGCCACAATAAACTGCATCACAACTGGTACACGGTATCTTGTAGACGACTTCTTTTCTATTGAAATAGCCAACCCTGTCCTTAGGGTGTACAAGCTGGGTGCGCAAAGTTGTTGTTGGTTTGTGCGCTATTTGTATATTGTGTTTCTTGAGCTGTCTTTCAACGAGCTCAGATACATTCTTTATATACGGGAGGGTTCGCCAGTTTTTTGTTTTTGACGCCTGGGAGGTCGTAGCTCTGGGAATACATTTTTCTTTTTAACTGTTGTCGTCGCATGCATCGACGGACAAAGTCAGGTGGATATCCATTTTGGGAAAATAATTTGAAAAGGTATTTCATTTCCGTTCGATATGTTTCTTCATCGGAACAGTGAGTTTTTGCTCGGCGTAGCAAGCTGTTAACAGAGCTGCGTTTGTGAGACAAGGTAGCCATGCACACACTGGACACAGGACACCTATTTGGATGGGAGGATACCCGCATCGTTGGCGCCTGCCCAACAAGAAGAGGTCGCGAATTCCTGGAGGTAATGCACTCAGACGAGGCATGCATTAACAGGCATATCGATTTAGATACCAATTACAAATTTCTCAAGGTCAAGTTGATGCAAAAACAGCCACTATCGATCAGATAACTTCAAACTCTGGATGTCTATTGGCTCAAACTCTAGCCAACCATAGAATCTTGTGTTAGGCACTATTTAAGGTTAACTGTTTTCTGTACATCTCCCATTTGTCTGACGACGAACTGGGGCACCAGATTCGAAAATTTACACAATAAAGTTATTTTGTTCCCAAAGAACTTAACTTTATTTTATATATATATATATATATATGCTGGTGTGACGTTCACCGACCTGTTTTAGTAAACTATGTTTCCCATTGCACCTTAGAGCTAACTTAAGAGCCCTCGCAACAGTCATATAGTGACATGCGGTACATGATGTAACGGTCGAAATGGCTCTTTCGGGCTTATTAGCTGTCATCAGCCAGTCAAACCCAATCTCAGGAGTTGATCATCTGAGATTCGAACCTGCGACTTTTGGCCATTGGGTGTAACCTTCTACCATTCGGCCATGGGGCCGCTGTTGTATCGGTTGTGATCCAGATGATGAATTAAGGAACATGTACGCCCCATTGTTCCCGGGAGCTCACGTTAGAGCCCTCACAGGCAGTTGCATAGCGACTTTTGGTGTATGATGATAATTTCGAACCAACAAAGACAAGGGTGACCGAAATGGCCATTTCAGACTCAGTAGCCGTTATCAGCCAGCCTTTCCACCTTAGGTGTTGCGACACTCGGGGCTCGAACCCGTGACCTGTTGACAAGAAATTCAACGCCCTAAGCATTGAGTCACGGGCAAGTTGACCTGTTGGTTGCGTTCGGGTATTGTATTAACAGCAGTGCTGGGGCGTTCCTTGAAGTTTTTCCTAAACGCATAATAAAATCTATATTTGTGCGAAATCGATGGAAAACACTGAAAATCGTGAAGCATTACCACTAGTTTAAAGACGAGCTGAAACGTATCGTACTTCAACACCAGAAATACCGATAAAGATCTTTGACAGACGTAAGGTTCTCTCAATATTAACAATAAGGTTTGTTTAAAATTGCACCTAAACTTTCTGCTAAATGCATGGAAGCGATTATGTGAGTCCCACGTTGTTGTCGCAAAGACGATAAACGCGTGATCGCTGGGACTGTACGTACAGTAGATGACCTAATTCAGGCAATGTCGTGTGGAAATTTGAGTGAGAAGTTTAGCATGCATTTGACCTATTATTTTGGTTTTTTGAATTAATTTGGTCCCAGAAAACGTTTTACTCAAAAACACTGCATATAGAATCTCGCAAATGGGTTTTCGTGTTTGGGCGAGTTTACAAATATGCCCAAAAGGCCATCTGCCTTAGAAAGAGTATCAAAAACTCAATACTTTGGGTAGTGCTTTTTTAAAAAAATATATTTTTTGCAGATTTTGCTAAACACATAGAACAGAATCTAAATTAATGATAAATTGCTTGCAAACAATGAAGATCTGGAGGTATTTACCGGTATTTCCAGGACGATCTGAAACTGATTGTAATCCAATAGAAAAATACTAATAAAGAAATTTGTCCAAAGAAAAGCTCTCTTGTTATACACTAAATGGTGTTTTAACGATTTTATCCGAAAGAATTTTCACGTTTTCGATATTTGCCGTATTTTTAAAAATTTGGTATTTCCTTTAAGTGTTAAATTTACTTAATGTTTATCATTATTATTTTCCAAGCTTTCGTACATTTGCTGGCACCAGTTGGCGAGTAATTAGCCATTTTGGTTTTTGCAGGAGATAAGCCTCACTGTATATTAACCTGCGCTTTCGATCTCGTTCAGGAGGCCATCATTACAGACGGTGAGAATGCAACAATAAATGAGCGGTTTTTGTAGTCAACCCAAGAGAAAGAGGAAGTGTTTCCTATAAGGTTGAGTTCAGTTCATGGGCCATGAACACGCTCTCTCTGCTTCTTCGACTTCTTCCGGAGATTATAAATGTGATAAAGTATCTGGACCTCGAATAATCATTTTTATGGATATATATATATGCAACTCAAACAAGCGCGTAACACTCACTGATGTTGTTAGGATCTCATTCGATCCCATTTTGTGTGTATATATATATATATATATATAAATGAGATTGGCAAATCACTTGCGTGCAAATACGGATGGCGCGTTTTTAATGCTATAATATCTGATGTGCATTGACGTCAAATCTCAATGCACTTCAGCCCTACTTGAATTCATATTCGATAATGTAAAGAAAAGAATTAACGCAACTGTCAAAGATACGAGAATGAAGAAGATAAACTGCAATCTCTGGTCCGCCTTACGACCAAAAAGAACATGGCCACTCGAGTTGTTAACCTTTCTAAAGGAATCTCTTGCCTGCTGAACTCAACCTCCTATCGAAGGGATTAGGATTCAATCCCATGGATACTACACCTACCAACTTCCTAGCTGACCTTGAATCCATTCTACTGACTTCTGCCCTTCCAGGTGACATGCGCGTGGACATACGCAGCTGTGCCACCGGTATCCTTCGGCAAAAAAGACGCCAGCTAACCCTACCTTCCGATGAAGCGCAAGGATTACGATCACTGAAATCGGATGAAAATATTGTCGTTGTTCCCGCTGACAAAGGTGGTGCTACTGTTATCATGGATAAAGATGACTACGTTAATAAGGCGAACAACATATTCAGTGATATCGAGGCCTACACCTTTCTTGCCGAAGACCCGACAAAAAAGCAAGCCGCAGTCATCAAGAAAAAGGCCAATGAGCTCGCTCGCCTGAAAGTCATAAGTTCAGCTGACTCAAAGTTTATGACCCTCGGAGATCCCCGTATCGCACGCGCATACGGTCTACCGAAAGTGCACAAACCAGATGTCCCACTGAGGATTATAGTGCCACTGATCGGATCACCTACGTACAACATAGCTAAGTGGTTGTACAGGCACCTGAAGCAGCTAACACATGGATCCGAAAACAGCATTAACAACTCTCAGGCATTCCTCCAACGGATCAAAGGCCTCAAAGTAAGTACTGATGAATGCCTCTTGTCTTTCGACGTCGTTGCCTTGTTTTCTTCCATACCGCATGACTTGGCAATTGAATGCGTAGCTCAACGATTACAGAACAATCCCGTTGAAATTCCAACGCAACATGTTATAGAACTGCACAAGCTCTGCCTTAGGAACTACTGTCAATTCGACAATAAGTAATACCAACAGGTAAAGGGTACCCCAATGGGCTCGCCAATATCAGGACTACTCACCGAATTGGTTTTGCAACGACTAGAAGAAGAGTTTTTCCAAACTCTCAAGCCCAAAATCTGGCTTCGATATGTAGATGACACCTTTGTCGTAATAAAGGACTGCGAAGTTGAGCAACTGCATCAGAGGCTGAATGGTGTTTTCCCAGCCATACAGTTCACTCGTGAAGAGGCAGTAGGAGCCAGCCTGCCATTTTTGGGAGTTAGAATCCAAAATCTACATGATGGTAGTCTCGCAAAAAGCGTCCAAAGGAAAGGATCTAAGGCTGAGATTATCCACAACTATGGAAGCAACCACCCAGTAGCTCACAAAAGAAGCTGCATCCCAACTCTGTTCCACTGGACATACCGTTAATGCAACAGCGAGGATATCCTTAAAAAAGAGCTTGCTTACCTATATCGGTTGTTGCGGTGTAACGGGTATCCGGTTAGTTTTGTAAAGAACTGCCTCAGGCACCAGGCACAACCGCAAGGCCCCATCCCAAACGGAGAAATTG
Organism: Schistocephalus solidus; assembly: GCA_017591395.1. Taxonomy (NCBI): domain Eukaryota; kingdom Metazoa; phylum Platyhelminthes; class Cestoda; order Diphyllobothriidea; family Diphyllobothriidae; genus Schistocephalus; species Schistocephalus solidus. The sequence continues at coordinate 66,051 of WEDG01003357.1, read as the reverse complement.
TGGCATGAAAATTATACTCCCTGCCTTATATGAAGGGGGCCTCTGAGGTAATCGCTTGGCAGTTTAATCGCCTTGGTATACACGTCGCTCACAGGCCAGCATCCTCACTACGCACCACACTATCCCCAATAAAGGATCCCATCCCCAAAAAAAATCAACAAACCAACGTAATTTATCGCATCCCTTGCGCAAATTGCTCTTGCGTGTATATTGGGCATACGGGTCGACGCCTGGGCACCCGCATTAATGAACACAAACTAGCCGTCCACCGCCGAGACCATTTGTCCCTCGTCTTTGCGCATGCACTCGAGTGCGACCATCGATTCAATTGGGATGAAACTGAGGTCATCGCCATGGCCAACACGAAAGGAGCGAGGGAATTCCTCGAGGCTTGGTACTCCTGTGCGGGCAGTATCAACCGCCATGTTGACCCGGACATCCATTATATATTTATATATGGTGTACGCGTATACCATAGATATAATACGAGGCACGCGGCAAGACTGACTAACTCAAGACCACCAGGAACAGCAAGCACTTTACTCTGATGATGGAAGCGAGAAGGCTTTCGAAACGTCAGTACAAATACAATTTGGTCCATGAAATCGCCCCCTCTTCTTCTTCATCTTCTTCAGGAGATGATGAACGCGATAAGATATCGGGACCTCGAATCTTTACGCATATTAATATATATATATATATATATATATATATATATATATATATATACTCCTCTACTTACGAGCGGGTAACGTTACGACTGGCCGTTGGGAGCTTAAAATTCTCGGTATTCGGTTTTCAACATAATGTTACCTGACACTATACTATATTCAAGTCGATACCCATAAGTAAGCATGCTAACAAATCAAGACATGTTTTCTCATCCTAAAACTTACTAGCAATACAGTAATACTTACATCTCCTCGTTCTTATGTCTGAAAGTTCGTTGGTTGAGAGCGCGTAAATAGAGGAGCATTTGTATGCATGTGGGAATATTTAAGCATTGGGATGAACACAAAGGGCAAACATTTGCTTTCCTACTGTGGGACAGGGTTCCACTGTAGCACTTAAAAATTGCAAATATAACCGTACTAGCAAACTTCTTTTTGAGCATGTCGCTTATCAGGAGAATTTCTGCAGAGGCAGCGTTTTAGAAATTGTTCAGTATACAGAATGAACACATACTCATTTCGTCAAACTTAGAGTAGCGTAAATTACTAGGAATTACTAGGAATGCCAACACGTCCTTCATTATGCATGTAAATCGCCCGTCCTGAAAATGTATACGTTTCTCTTCCACCTAATTTGTCCTTCATAGACAGAAATAAAATCTTCCCTTAATATCTATTTTCTTACTTACCAACATATTTTAAACTTTCTAGATTCAGTTCAACAATGGAGCTATCATTTTTCGTTCTTTGAAGTTGCTGGTCATTTGAGCAGCCTCCTCGGCTAGTCTGTTCCTCGTGTTTTCTGCTTTTTACCTTTGTTTGCGTCTCTAGGCACTCAGCTAAATTTTGGCGCTTCTTCTTCAGGCGTCTGCTCTGATGTACGGCTCATTTCTCCCCTCGGCCTTTTTTTCCTACTGTTTACTATCCACTCAATTGTTCTGCTATTGGTGTCACAAATTCTCTTGCTTCGATACCATGTGTCGGGTGCCTTTGCTTGTACGATAGCTGGTTACTTTTTAGCTTAGGTCCCCTTGTTAACGAAATGCGGTTTTAATTGTACTTCACTAGTTCGTCAGTTTGCGCAGTTATGTACACTGTTTCTCATTCCGAACAATTTTTGATCGATCCGCCTCTCGTACAACAACGTGGTAGTTACTGTGCCAAGCCAATCACACTGCAAAACTAAAAAAAACACAGCAAACTGCCAATTCAGGCGATTTTGAGGTGCATTAAATCCTTACTTTTTAGACACCCAAGCGGGTGGAAGGTTCCAATGCTTGCACTAGACGAGTCGAAAGCAGCTTCCAAATTGGCTCAGCAAAAAAAGAAAAGAACACTGAAGAAACCGGAGCTCACCTGGAGCATGAACACAGACATCCTTATTCTGCACTGCATGATGCAGAGCAAAGAAGCTTCACTGCGAAAGCGCCCAGTTGCAGTGGAAGAAGAAAAGGAAATAAAATTTTGCGAATTGGTCCTGTGGGTGCAACTGATTTACGTTCAAGCCAAGCATTCAGTCAAAACAAATCAGTTTGACTCCAAGGGTTATAAGTGTTCAACGTCAACTTCCAGTTGCTTATTGCCTTCACCACCAAAAAGTGTAATTCCAAGTCCCAGTTCAATCGACGAATGGCTACGCTGCACTTAATCAAATGTAGCGGCTGGTAGCCTACGACAAAAAATTACTGCAAACGCACGCAGGTTTGTTTACCAAACTACAATTTGCGTTAGCCAAAGCTCGCATCTGAAGCTTTCAAAACAATACATTCGTAATTTTTCGAGTTAATTAAAATTGGTTGCTTTTTAGGCTGTAACATAGAACTACAAGATTGGTTGTTCCATTTTTTTTAGTTTAAGACTTCTTTTGGCAAAGCGCGTCGAAAATTGGTCTTGAAAACTTCGACACCGTATCGGTTTTGTGACTTTGACAAAGAGTATGCATTAGCAGTTGAATTTAAGACAAAAGACAACAAAAGTTATTTTATAATTTTCATGTGAGGCATGGTTAATTTCATAGGGAAGTTGTTTTTGGGCTTGTTATGATGTATGGAATCTGGCCCCCTTAATGGTCCTGAATAGTCTATCACTACGGCAACAGTTGTTTTGTGTCAGCCAGCTTGATCACTACTGTCCCTGCGCCTTAGTCACCAGTCACACCCTGGGAGGAATTCTGAGTAGTCCATTTATGTATATTGAGCCCAGTTTCAGCAGCGACTACATCTCACAATTTTCTCACCGTGTATATCGGATAAATTTAGATAAAGTAACGGCTGATATTAAATAGTAAATGACACTATTAAACTTACCATTGAGCGAGAGGGATATGTATTTGTACAGTTTGTACCGTACAGTAATTGCAGCCATACTCTTCTGCACCCCCAAGTTTCGTAACGCATATCGCGATTCAACTTCCCTGATTTAGACAATGTATTCAAATGCAGACTTTTAAATGCTATTAACCTTACAGGTAATCGCTATTCAACAGTTACGCTTGCGTGCATAAGCCCAATATGGCCAGTGTTGGTGCATTACTGTGGGAAGATTTTTCGTTGTTAATTGGGAAATCAAAAGCGGAAAAGAATCTTCAAAAGCAAATTGTCCGATTTTCCCTAAGTCAAAATTTCCTCGTTAGTTCACACTTGAAACTAATAGTGTCACAGGAAGACAAGAGAGGGAGAGAAATAGGCATTTCTGGATTGTATGTCGTTATCAGTCAGTGACGATGTGTGAGACTGGTAATCGTAGACTTGCGATACATCTATTGCAATCTCTCCTCCCCCATCCTCCCGGGTCTGGTGTCATAAAAGAGCCAAAATGTAGGCGAGATTGAGCGAAATGGGTGACAGAGCTAGACAACCCTAACGTATATAATACCGTTCTCACGAATTAAACTACCGATATGGTACGAGCCCTACGTAAGAAGAGCTGCAAGGTAAACCATTGTGTGGATAAATTTGATATTCAACATGACCAATGACACGCCTGTGTAGCACGCAAGCGATGGGGGTTGACATGCCGATTTCTTTTATCCTCACGTTTAAACAAGCGGCTCAGTAAAGGAAGCGTGATGAGATTGTTAAAGGTCAATTAGGTTGGTACCTCGGCACAACCTGACTACATTGGTGGATGGGGTTCACCGATCGACTACGCATGCCACATGCCTGGTCAGCGCATAATGGACCAGAATTTCATAAAATTAAGAAGTGGCTGGCTCTGATCCCAACTGAGTTGGAATTTCATAGAGGTCATATTAAGAAGCAGACATTACAACCTGATTCTCCGGCTTAAGCGCAGGATCGACTTATCCCGTCCGTTGGCCGTCCTCCAAACCACGGCTTTTAGAGCACCATGGTAGATTCCATTGCGTCACAGTCGACCTTACTCTCTCTTTCATCTCTCAGGCATCAGTCCACTGTGTGAGCAGGTCAGTCGATTGTCATGCGGATTGAGTGCAGTGGCTGACGGGGCTAAACAGCCTGCCTGCGTGTGCCAAACAGGATCCACCGCCCACACGCTTAGCATGTAGATGTTTCTGAAACTGGTTGTGCAACAGCCTTAGAAGAGTAGCTAAGTGGACTCTATTGGATAAAAACACTATGACCTCGGTAAGAGGATTCCTCCCTTCAACGGAACTGTTCATTTCCGAACCACAACCTCTTTTACCGAAGGACATATGTCACTTCAGAGGCACATAAATATACAGACATCGGAAGTCAACATTATGGAGAAACTTTAATTTTACAGAGCATTAACACACAGCAGCTTGGTCTACTTCGTCCATGTGAGCTGCTGGTCCTCGCCCTTTACAGCTGGTCGTATACGTTTGGTTGTGCTTGAAAGATAGCCGTACATTAAATCTAAGCGGGGAGGGCTTTGGTAAACCAAACACGGGCCGGAAGGTGTAAGCGGACAGAACTCCTCCTGGTAGCAGGCGTTCATATGGACTCTGATTTTCGCTGATAAGATCGAATGGACCTAGAAACTGTTGATAAGAGTGTGTTGTGTGCCAAATTCCTGTCTGAAAATGGAGCACTTGTAGTCACAGGCCCCGTGCGCATGTTTGCAAAGCTGATCCTCTGACGACTGCATGCACATTCGCACCAGTGGCTGTCTGGCCCGCGATAATCCTACCTGTCCAAACTGGCCAATCACACTCAAGCCTGACTCACACGACCTCGCTGGATGCCCTGTGACGACTCCGCGCGGTCTCACACGTGAAACGTCACAGCCGCGGCGTCGGAGGTGCCCTCGTCCGGCAGCCAACTTTTTCCAACCCCTTCGCCGACAGTTCGGTCCAGAATACACTATCCAACTGACGTCCCACGTCTTTTTTCATTAGCAACCAGGCTAGAAGGTCGTAGCGGCTGAGATCTCCCTAGGAAGTCAAGCTGCTGCGATAAGGGGAACTTTTGTGTATTGCAGAAGAATTCTAGATAGATGCCTTATTCTCTTACTGTGCCATCACAAGATAGTTTTTCATGAAACATAACAACAAAACTTGCGATAGTTACAGCGTATTCCTTTAACCGATGAACATTTTACTGCCTGTACATAATAAAATCACTGGGTTGCTTTTTTTCAGTAGGCAACTTTCACTTTACCACTTTACGGAAATATTTTTGTATTTTTCGTGTGTAACTTTAAAACGTTTTGGTTATTTAGCAGGCTTTCCCTGGATCTGAATGCAGTTGAACTCTTTCCATGGCCAGGCTAAACCACATGTATACATGCGAAAATAAAGAAAAGTCACTTTATATTTGTCCAATGATCCGCACACGTTATCTTTTTAGCACTTTGTGTTTTCATACGCCAGGGGACTGTGTTTTCTTGGCGATAATGCAAAATTTTATCCTTTGCCCAACGTTTTTTCCTAATCCAGAGAACTTACTTTCGCTGTTGTTGGATATAGAATGTGATTACGTCGTCCCGAACCCTACCCTGTTTTTAGTTGCAAGCTATTTGCTCGAAGCATGATGTCAATTAGAAAAGACCATCTCATTTATCAGCTTTGCCCGCCTTTCATTATCTTGAAATGCTTACATTCTTTTCTATTTCATCCATATGGCACTGCCTCAGTAGAACACACTTTCTTATTTCTAATTAAAATATATGACCTAACAGTGGATGTATCATCAGATAATTCGCTCGTCATAATGTTATCCAGTCCAAGATGATCAAAACATCGAAAATGACATCAAATTTTGTCGGAAAACAAAAACAGACCAAATAACTATGAGCGTACCCCACAAATTTATACGTCGAGACGGTTTATAAGTATTCTCGAAAAACCCACACCAATACTATGAGAAAACGAAAAAGCCAGATTTAGTTTTTGATGAAGTAACATTATTCTATATGTTTAAATGTTAGATTTAAAATGGGCCACTCAAACAACTGGCAGTTGACTGCAAGAACGGAAAATGATGACAGAACTGCGTTGGAGTGCGAATAAGCCAAACCTGAAATCCAAAACTCATCTTTATCCCGTTTACCTGTTAAGCATTTTGAAAGAAGTTTAAAATAGTTTTGTTCTGTCTTATAATACCAGTCACTAGGTAACACCCCTTGTTCTTTCACGGTTTTAAACAAATGGTGCAGTTCCAAAGGATAGAACCAAACTCGTCAGAAATTGTGTACTATTCCTGAGAGAGGAAGTTAGTGCTTTTCGGGTCTCGCGCAGATAACAGAAGGTTACATTTGTCAAGTAAGTCGCTGGAAAAGCAGACAGGAACTTGCAAGCCTAAAACAAGTCCTTCCATCGGAAAATAAAGCCCTTATTTTTCAATTTTTAAAAGTGATCTTCAGGTTCTTGAAGGGATCGTGAGTCAAAAACAAACCATGCAAAGCACCCGACTCCCAAACTCACGCAACTGACAGAGCTTCCAGGCAAAATGTCCAACAAAGCGGCTGTTGAGAGGAGAAAACTACTTGGAAAGAAACTAAGCGAGAAACCACTTATTGGACGTTGACTGCGTTAGCAGTGAGTGATTAGTGTTAAAAATAATATTGCGCGCAAGGTCGGCATACCCTCTACGTGCATCTAAGACCGCGCAAACGGGAGGAGGATATGCGGCTGGCAAATAACTGGACCATACGATTAACCTGAAATCGCTTCCCTCATCTTAAGCCGGTGCTAGCTGCACCATCCCACCCAAAATTTAACCGAAAAATTGCCGCAGGTTGATTTGGTTTGGTTAGTTTTAAATTATATTGGAGTTCTAGCTGAAAATTGGAAATACGGTCATAAAAAGTTTTAATATTCAACTAGAACCGTTTAAAATACGCGGGATGTTATTAGCGGCGCGAACTCTAAATGCTATATTAGTTTTTTTCACAAAAGCCTACAGAGTGACAGCGAAAGTACCGTTCACTTTTTAAACATCATTTTCCTGGGGTTTGGGGCAGAAAGCATTCTATTATCCCTATGGAATGTCATCCAACATCGGTTATAACACATCCGAATAGAATGCAGTGAGTAATAAAGTATCCTTGTAACGTTAATTTCCTTATTAACTGACACCTTCTATGATTCCACCTGTAAATTGTACGCAAGAACGGATTATGGGACCCAACTCAGGGAACATAGGATAGGTCAGCGTGTAGTCCGCGGTCCTGTTACACGCCAAACTAACCATAGCTCTATCCACTGTGTTATTTAGGGTTAGCAGGTAGGGTCGCACAATATTTCGTTGGCCATGTGAGGACCAAAGTATCGGGTCAAATGGCAAATTTCCAAGTGATGATTATTAGAACGATGCAGAAGTTTCCAAAACGTATCAGTTTTACTGTGAACGATCGCGAAGATCCGGCCAAATTATTGCTCCGATCGAGTGTCCGTAAAAGGGGTCAAGCCAGCTAGGAATTACGTCGCGCATAGTGTCCGGCGTGACGTAAAGCCACCGGCTTTCGCAAGTCGCACACCTGTCGGTGCAATGAACTATTGTGGCACCCTACTAACCCGGCAACGAATGCTAACTCTAACGAAAATAATGGATAGGGTTTGGGTTAGGTTTGCACTCTCCTTTCCTTAATTTAGCACTACAAACAAAACCCCCTATTGCCACCCACTCCGTATTAGTCGTTGACCTATCCTTTGTTCCCCGAGTGAGGTTGCATGTTGCGTTCTTGCCACTTATATAGAATACATCTCAGAGCATGCCGTCTTTGGGCTCCAAATCGAAGGTTTGAACTGCCTGTGCAAATTCACAGTAATTGATACGTTTCCTAGTTTGGTCCTAGCGACGGAACAGGCATGCTCTAAGCCTATGATTTCCGTTCACGAGCAAACCATGCGAAGGGCTCTCAGATTTTTATTGAAACCGTCAAAGACAGTAAATGAACATAACCGTCACCGGTAGAAAAACAAAATAGCAATTTTCTCCCTGAGAATTTTGGTCACCTGTTCAGTAGGCTATTTTAGAAAACTGTGAAGTATTTTTTCTTTATCTGTCATAAAATATTCCTTTTGAAATACCGTTTATAATAGGACTCCGATGAGAAGAGGGAGAAAATAGTTTCGCTGTTTTATGACGCATCGGGGTCTTGACATACCGATTGGAAACTGCTTATTCATTATGTTGGCAGCCACAAAATACAAGGACTATGAAATGTGCAAAATTTCCCACCGTTTTTGCATTTTCAAAGTCACTTTCCGATTGGGAACATATTGACAAGCAGAGTAAGTGGAGAATTTTGCAGACGTCTAGACGTCTACATGTAAGCCCATACTTGCCTGATGGCAGGAAAATCCTGACCCCGCGGTGTGATGTTTGCCCCTTTGAATGTGTAAGATAACTGCGTTAATAATGCGCAGAGAAAAATGTGGTGGAACTTTACACTTTTGCATAAACCTCCAGGACACAATGTTTTGACTGTAGGACGTAACGGCCGCCTCCTCTGCTTGGTTCACGAGGTGGGTGTTAAGGAGAGCTTCGATAGTGGCATCCCGTGTTTATGTAACAGCGATATTAGCAAAGTGAAAATAGGTAAAGCAAACAGATGCCTATACTCACAGTCGAGGCAAATGCATAAGTGGAATGAAACTAGAATCCTTAGAAATTCTGAAGTCACTAACCTGCTGAAAAAATGTCTCCATATTTCATAACCTGAGACCGATCATCATTTTGTCGGGTAATATGCGTAGCAGGATTGCTATGACCCGGCCTGGTATTCAGCAATAACACGAACCTTATGCGTGCTCAGTTGTTGTCCCTACCGCCAACACCTTAGCGAAAAAGAACCCGATCGGTCAGGAGAACATATATTAAAACATTTTAGGCAAAATTTTGATGTATTTTCGATGGCTGACAGGAATCAGACTTCAGGTCAACTGTTACTACTTCTGAACACGGTACCCAATCCATTCTCACAAATCTTATAGGTTTCAAAATTTTTGAGGACCATGTAGAACAGGAGGTTTTAATCTCGCGTGGAAGTGACTTTTCCAGGTTTATTCTGATGGTACAATGAGACAGGAGTAGTTCACTTAGCCTTAGAACTTTGAGTCAGAACATCCGCAGGTAGTCGCATGTTACTAAGGGACCAGCAATCGGTAATTACTGTTTGTAGGCTATCATCAACCAGCCGGACCTCAAGATCCGACGGGAAAGACCTTGGTGTTCTCAAAGCTATGTGATCAGTTTCACGAGCCCTAGATCGGAGCGTCAAAACATGACAGAAAGCTGTATGACGTCCCTCTGCCAGAATAGTCAGTAAACTCTTATCGCACCTTTCTATGAACTTTATTGAAAACGGTCGACAGAAATCAATCTTTAGACCGTCCGGTTGAACGCCGATTCCAGCTTCAATTCTTTTACGCTTGTGTCCAAGTTTTCACGCGTTAGGGACGCAAACTAGCAAAAAAATAAAAATCCTTGTTTCCCTAGTCTGTGAATGCAATTTACTTCTGTTTTCCGTTTATCCCTTTCTCGTCTAATTGCAAACCACGTGAGACTTCTTTATCCCGACCGAAAAGGTCAAGTTCAGTGATGTAGGGTTTCACAAGCCAAGGTGAATGCGTAAGTAGTGGCAAACCGGATCTTTGAGGTTTTCCAACAAACAGAAACTAGGATATAAATACGATGCTGATTCTGTCCTGACGACATTAATAAAAGCCGAGGAAAGCCTCTAATAGTTTCTTCGGTAGCTGTTTTGGGAGCAATGAGCCAGAATGCTGACTGTGTAATATACGAATCCTATCTGAAGGGAGACGAAACATGCATTCCGTACTAAAAATATAAGATTACGGACAAATGGCTTGTTAAATAACACATCAAGTGTCGAGCTCAAAATGCAGGCGCAGTATAGGGGGACAATTTCAAATCAAATTTTGACCATTTTTACATTAACATTACAATCCGAAGTTTAGCGAAGTTGTCCTGCTCGGTCGTCTCATATTAATTAACTGGTCAGGCTGACGTGACCAAGAGCGTTGGAAAAATTAATGTGACCTGACGTCCGTGACCTCAAAAAATAGTTTCGGAATAATTAAGTTCTAGATGTTACTAAATTCAATTTATATAGTTCGTCTTTTGGGAGTTCATCAGCGGAAATGCGGACGGACTTAGTAACGGCGGACTTGGAGCCTCCGCCGAAAGTTATGACATACAACAGCTTACATAGAGGCTGTCAGAAGCAAAAAAGTCGAAGGGATATAAGATATTTTCACAATCCAACGCCGAGTCAGTATATAAAAGTTCTCGTAAGCCAAGCGAGCGATCCAGCTGTCGCCCATGACTCAGATTCTGGTAAGTGCTCGACAGGCGATAATTAGGCACCAGACCAACTGCTGACTGTATTTACAATTTGCGATGAACTGTTGCAAATTGTCTGTCCTTTGGGGGACATCCACGGAAGACTTGCCACCATCAGCAGTCATTGAGCTTAACAAAGGCGGCCGGTGAGCTGAAGGGATCCCCGGGTTCAAATGCTAATTCGATTACTCTCCAAATAAGATCTCAGCACCGCATTGCTGCTTTCATTGTTGGCAAGATCTTACTTTTCAATACTATTCTCGGACAGACGAATTCTGAACTTTCAGACAGCCAAGGTTAATTTCACGGACATCGAACTATTTTTCCTTATTTAAAAAGGTATTTGAAAATTTTCCTAGGAGAAAGATCGTTCGACTTGAAAGAGGAAGATAAACCCTATTGTTTGCTGAAGATTGCTTCTAACAACATGCGAAAACGCAGGTATTCATCCGTGACAATCCACACTAAGCAATGTGGGAAGGCTTATGCCAAATGGGCATGGTTTGGTTTAAACAATTCATAGTTATTGATTGCTGAAAGCAAACTCAATCATAAGATCTGTGCTCAGAGCGTGATCCTTACCTGAAAATGGCCATATTTTGCTACTACTCTTACGTTATCATGGATAAACGTGACCATTTTAAAGAAAGTTTGCCTTCACTTTCTTAAATGGTTTTGTGAACCATAGCGACAAGTTTTGTTGCAGTTGACTTAAAGTAGATGACCTAAATTAATGCTCAGACACATTGAGTTTCTATGCAACTGCTAACACATGTCAAAGTTGTTACGATCTTGCGCAATTATACTTCATCTTACAGTGCTGAAAAGGGGTCCGGGAGTTTTTATAGCAACTTTAAGCGTGAAAGCTCTATATAAGGACCCTATCCATGCGTTTTCTCTTAAAACAGAAGTATATGAAGCTAAAAGTTTCCAGTTTATATGCCTTCGTGCGAACCTTTAAACAGAACACTACAGCATTTCCTTTGAAAGCATGAAGTGTAGAAGGGTACTGCTGAAATGAAAAGTAAATCTTTCTATTTTGGAATCGCGAGAATTCCCATCAAAAGGCTTTGGATAAATTCTCGTTGGGTCGGTGAATTGAGATGGGAACGGGGAACAAGTTAAAACATGAGCAATAATGCTGGTCTTTTCATACAAGGGAGTCGTGTGAATAGGGGGGGGGGCGTGGTCGATAAGAGACAGTGGTATGGGCGGCAGTGAGGGGTACGTGGAGCCACTACAGGGGAACGAAAGAGGGGACAGGGGGGGGGGGAAGAGAGGACGCGGAGGGCGTGGAGGGCACAGGGGGTTTTACAAGTGACCGTGACCTCGAACGCCTCGGACCGGTAGGCATGCCCATCCCTGGATTGTCTGGTACACCGAAGATCCACAAGGACGGCCTGCCAGTTCATCCAATTTTGGACATGGTCGCCACGTTGACGACATCTTTGCCATCGCCACTACAGAAACCAATGAAGATGGAGTCTTAAATGCAGTCAATCAAGCACATCCGTCCATTAAGTTCACGTTAGAGGTAGAACCGACAGGTTCACTCCCGTTCTTAGACGTCCTTCTAAACCGAAAACCTGACGGTAGCGTTCGAAGGAGAGTTAGTCGAAAGAAAATCTGGTCTGGACAATATACGAGCTTCGGGAGTTTCGTACCCATCCAACAGAAAGGCAAGCTAGTCTGCTGCTTTGGTGAAAAGGCTAGAAAAATTGTTCGACAGAGATTATAAAGGAGGAGCTTAGAAAGATGAGTACCTGCTTCGCGAGAACCGGTATCCTGATAGATTTATTACAAAGAATACTGTCGCATGACCAGTAAAACCCACCACATTTACGGTGAAAATGAAAACAATATTCACCAAAGGCCTCTTTCAAGGGGATGCGGAAAATGCATTTTTGAGAAGACGCCTTGAACAAGCTGTTTTACGAACCTTCCCCGCAGCGAGAGTTCGGATATTATTCGCAACCGACCCGGTTTTATACGTAGGAGGTAAGGATAGGTTGCCAGCTCAGATCACCTCCATATGTATCTACTCAGTTACTTGCTCATGTGGAGCAGGTTATATTGGTCGCGCGAATCGATGCCAATCCAAAAGAAGAAGGGAACATCTCCCGGCATGGCTGAGAAAAGGCGAAAGTATGAGCATAAACAGCGTTATTCTCGCACAGATTGTTGATCCTGGGCAGTGTGGACCCAAACGAAGGCTTCCCTGTGATTCAAAAGGTCTCCACAAACTACCCAAGTAATTGCGTTAGCGTCTGCGACCGCCATCAGGTTGAGGAAGCCGATCTTGCGCACACAAAAGAACCTCCTGCGAGCTCCGCGCTTAGCATGGCCAACGGTCACTTAACTGCATGCCCTCCCCTGCACCCTCTCACTCCTTCCTTCTCCCACCTTCCTCCCTGGAACGGTTCCACCACAGTCTCTTATCGACCACCTCCATCCCTATTCGCACGACTCACATTTATGAAAAGGTAAAGATTATTGATCGCATGTTTTAACTCGTACCTTGTTCCCATAAAAACGCACATGCCCGATGATAATTTATCGAAAGCACGCGTTGTATCGCCAACTGGCCTTTTGTTTCGATTGTAGCTATAGCCACTATCTTATACTCAATAATTCTATCGGAAATGTCATTAAGAGCACAAATAGCTCGTGCAGCGAACCGAAGGCAGCACCAGCAACATACATACCCCACACAGCTCAAATTGCAGAACACCCGATGTGAAATCTAGCCAGCCTATGGAACGTCTGAATATGTTTTTGGCCACTTGATTTATTTATTTCTCCTTGCCTGGCGTAAGTTTTTTTGTTATAGTTAGCAACTCCGCCAATTTTCTCTGTTTATCTCAGGTAGTTGACGATTTTCATAGTAATAGCATAACTTTAATTAGAAGTGGCTGAATTTATATGAAGAAAATTAACTTTATAAAGTAGAAAGAGTGCCAAAAACGAACTAAAGAAACTCTGCCTTCAATCTGCTGTGGTTGAAATAGTTGGTATCCTTTTTAAGAGCTGCGTAAATCTACGTGGGTCCTGATTGCGGTCGAAGCCCATTTAGGCCCACAAAAAGAATCATGATTTAGCCACTGCATAGCTCGCACGTGCTGTGCCAGAGGTATGTGATTTTTCAAACGTAGCTGAAGTCCCTGTAGATGTTAAATCGACTTTTGTTCTTGTAACGGTGTCCCATGTCCATTGTTGCTGGTATTCTCCGTTGTTTTTACCCCTCATATGCATATTCTAACTTTTAGCCTTGTATGGGTTCGTACGCATACACAGTAGCTTAATGACCACACGCATATAATTGCTGTCAAAATCGTAGTATAGTTAAGCAGTGCGATCTGCCTATAATCAGACTGGCGCAGACTGGTGACACTAATCCAACTTTGTAGATGACGAGTGATTTTGCGTTAGTAGTGTGCGCTTCGATGACGCACAGCACCACAACCAGGACATGTGAATTCTCGATGTCCCGTAGTCGTCGTCATATTCAACGAATATTGGTTAAGGTGCCAAACTCGGATACCACCAGTGGTGAACTAATTTGGATCAAGTCGATGAGATAGAACTATGGACTGCTTCATCTGATTGCCCAGTGCGAGCGTAGCTGAACCATCATAAGCCGCTCAGGCAGCGCCTGGTCTCAACTCCGACGAGTAATGCCATCATCATCGCCCCATTATGTCCACTGTGTTTTAAGAACACTGTATAGCTCTGGCGCCTTCCTGATTTCCACAAGGAGTTTACTTGTCCTGGTAACATTTGTCGTCGCTGCGCTTCTTCTGCGACTTTTCACCTTACCCTTAGTAGATCGTTCTGACATGACCAGCCAGGCGACCTTTCTCTTTACTAACCCCACCTTCCCTCAGTGGTATGCAAAGTAAACAGATAGACTGTCATGACGATGAATTATGCAGGAAATGAGTTTCTCTATTCAAGTTTAGGCCCACCTGAGGATGGTTGTAGGTAGCTTTTTTACCCGTGCGTGCGAACGAATGCGGGACACAAAAAGAAAAAAGATCGCAAATAAACGGTCCATTGGAATCCGCGGGATCTGAGCGAGGGTAATTTTACCGGGCATTCAATTATTTGGGTAAGAAACGCTCCATAACCCACAGGGATGAACTCTACATCCTTTCACGAGGGCCGTCTGGAAAGCAGGTTTAGCTGAAGCAGCCGCGGCAACTCCAGATTCAATTCTGTTTATTAAAGTTACAAAAGTTAAAAGATTAGAGTTGAATCTGTGCATTACTATTGCCCGCTAAGTCTCTGCTGATTGTACCTTTTGGTGCATGCAGGATTGCAAATGCGACGTCTCCCACTCAGACATGGCTGTGCGTGGGTAGCTGTGGCGGCGGCGGCGGCGGCGGCGGTGGTGACGTCACTTGTAGGCCATTCCAGTAGTGAAATACACTCGAGTGTAGGCGAGAGTCAGGCGGTGCGCTCTGCGACAGTAAAAACTGTCGGCTAGTCTAAATGCCTTCAAAATGTTCCTGGACGGGTGGCCTGGTTACTTCGAAAAAAATTGAATCGTTAGGCTAGGCCAATGTTACCTGAAGCCTTTCACACGAAATAATGCATTGAGGATTCCGAAAATTCCCACTGAACAATTCAAAGGACAATTTGGCGAGCATACGTTAGCTTTCGATAAATTCTCGACAGGCCTTTACATTTATATCACTGTGTAACTAAGACCACCTCTATGTGCATCTATTTCTTCACCTGATCCTGTAGGGCAGTATATATTGGTCGCACGAGTCGGCGTTTGTCCAAAAGGATAAGAGAAGACCTCCCAGCATGGTTAGGAAAAGGTCAAATAAAGACCATAAACAGCTCTTTTCTTGCGCATATGGCAGACACGAATCATCCTCTAGATGCCAAAGAAGCCTTCCGGGCGAGTTACAAGGCCCCCTCAACAGAAACGGCTGCAGTCAGGCTACGTAAACCGGTATTGTGCACCCAAAAGAACTTTATGCAGGCGCCGCAAGTACCGTGACCGAAAGCCACCAATTCAGCCACCCACATCTAATTACCTGTCCCGGCGGTTGCCATCCCTCTGACGGATCACAATTTTGTTTCTTTCCCCCTGCCTCCCCTGTCCTAACAAGCGTATGATTTGTTCAACTTACTCGCATATTTGACTTAGTGACACAGAGATATAAATGTAAAGGTCTGACGAGAATTTATCGAAAGCTAACTTATGCTCGCCAAATTGTCTCTTGGATTCACACAAGTGTCAAAAGAAACGGGATGGATGTTTGTCTGGTTCTGCGAGGGTGAAATTCATGAACCGCAACCAGACCGGTAAAACATAAATATACTATCATGTACGTTTTCATTAACAATGAGCAAAACTTAACGACATAAAAAGGAGCAGATTCCGATTAGCCCTGATAAAGACTATGAAAACGAACTATCCATTATGGTAATATGTAGCCATCCGTACAGAACTCTCGAAAATCGATACGTTATTAGGGTTCGTGGAAGTATCTTCCCAACTCTTGTTCCCTAACTCATCGTCCAACTTCCCGGTTGTGTCGATCGACGTGGAGCAGACGATGATAAGATCCGGTGAGTGAAAGAATAAAACAATGCAGTTATCTCCGTTCTGAGGTGATAGACATATTTGAATCCGCCAATTACAAGAGTGGTTACCTTAAACTGCATTTCAGCATTCAGGGCTGCAGCGTGGTGGCGTCGAAACGCACCAAGAAACCGACTTAACTCAATTACACAACCAACAGGATGTAAAAACAGTAAGGAAATCGATCAGTACACACAGATGCGGATTTGCAACACCAATCACCCGCTGCAAAACTAACGAGACCATGTGCGCATGCCATCCTAGCGACTGGAGACTAGTAGTGCGTCAATCGCAAAGCCGGACGACATTGTGCTCCCTTATAGGACCTTCAGTCAATGGTTGTCCACACATACTTGTTGAGATGTTTCATATGCACCGCAGGACTGAAGAGTTCAAGCTGCCGGATTGTTAAAAAGCATCCTGTATGTGAAAAGGCGTCGGGACCGTAGCTAGATTCCTCGCAGACTTAGAAGCGCTCACAGCCACCCAAACCACAATCTTCAGACCTAAACCTAACCTCGACCCTAGCTAGAAGCTCAAATGATTTTAGTGGATGGCCGTAACTGTTTCTTACACCTCGCACCCCTCGGAATAGGAAGCACCGAAAGGTCGGACGCAGCACTTCGTCGGAGGATGATGCGGTCAGATAACTCAAATCCTAACCAGGAGAATGTAGCAGTCATCTGCCGATTTAAGTCCAACTTAAGAGAGGGCTTCTAGGTTGGAAAAAGTAGTTGAAAGCTGCGAAAGTGGGGGTGCATAAAGGTTAGTCGACCGTTAGGAGGTTAGAATCCAAAGTCAGAGGTGGCGACCAAGGTTGGGCAGACGAAGCATGTCTTCAAAGCAACGATTGCAAGCCCAAGTGGGTATAAATCTTAATTTTAATTGAGCATTCAGTCAATTATCACATTAACTTGCCTATTTCCCACTGGTTTTACGAATATACTTGAAGAAAAAGCAAGCAAAGTGAAAGACCGCCGGAGCCACTAATTATCGTTGCGGTCGACGATAACGAAATAGGAGGTTGCTTCACATACACAGTTAGCATTGGCAATCCGCACGCCAAGCAGCCCAGGTGTCATCAAAATGAGAACCGTTAAAAGTATTACAGTCTCTGAAGATAGGTGATCGGCATAGCTGATTGAAGCGTTAGAACCCAAATGCACACATCACCATCGATCTATTGCCTTTCTTTTCTATGCTGCATGGGAATCGTATTTGCATTCCTTCTGCTACGAATTTACTTCACCGGTATTGGGAACAATAAATGAACCTTTATTGTTCTAAAATATAAATAATGAAGTACCAAGGACAAGATCATACTATATGACCTAAATCAGGGAACAAAGGACATGTCCGCGAGTAATACGGGACCAGTGGTAATAGTATTTTTATGGATGGGGCTAAATGAAGAACAAGAGAGCACCAATCTAATCCTAACCATTTCCCTTGTGTTCGTTAGGGTTATCATTCGTTGCTAGGTTAGCAGGGTCACACAATAGTTTGTTGCCCCGACATGTGTGCGGATTGCGATATCCGGTGGCGTTATCTCATGCCAACCAATATCCGCGATACCATTGCTTCCTGATCTGAACCACTTTTTTATTCGGACCCCTGACAGGAGAAGGAATGAAGCCCGCTCCACGCGATCTTTCATTAACAAAATAAAACGGATGCGTATTGAAACTACCACGGCGTCCTAATAGTCGCCACCTGAAAAGTTGCCATTTGACCCGATACTTCGGTCCTGCTACCGCCAACGAAATATTGTGTGACAGCAGCGAATGATAACTTTAACAAGCACAATGGATAGAGTCAGGGATACGTGGACATGTAGCACGGTCGCATATTACACGCTGACCTATTATTTGTTCCCTGGGCGGGGTCGGATATTACGTTCTTGCGGTACCAATTAACTAGTTTACGGCGGATGACTCCCCAGGGGTAGGAAGAGGTGATAACTTTATTAGAGATTTCGCTATAAATGTAAGACCCCTTGCCTCTTCCAATACTAGCTTATAGGAGAGGAATTTTAGTTCTAGCAGTAATGCCTACATGGTATCATATATTTTCTTAATTAAAGAGGCCATTTTCAGGTATGCTTCGGTGAAGATAATCTTGTGACCTTAAAACTGCCTAGGCGTATTTTTGATTCTGAATATTCGGATTGTGTGCTTAGGTATTTGACAGACAGACATACAATGGACTGGGTAACTCTCGTTCCTGAGTTGGTTTACAGAATTTCAGTACTGGAACTATAGTCGAGAAAATACAAATACAGTTTTTTTGTAAACAGCGCATTTTGACCGTCAATCAATGATTAAACAGCAGGCGGTAATGTTTAAAATACCAACCGCGAATGGATGAATCGGTTGCGGTTCAAAATCTTGAAGGAAATAAAAGGCTTCGCACATCTGGATTCCGATTTCAAAAAAATTCTTTAAATTCTTCTTCAATTCATTCAACAGGAGAAAAAATAACAATGCTGTCCTCGGACTGCCAAATGTTCAGGGCAGGGACTATGTGTCTGGAGTAATCCTTCCTAACCCAGTTTTGACAATGGTTCATAATTTAAAATTGGCCTGCCTAGCAAGCAAGTTTGGAATAATCATTTCTGACTTTTTGTCCATCGTCAGAGCTTCATACCTAAACCCCAGGCTCTTTCGTGATTAAGCAGTTATGTCAACCGGCATACCATTGAACTACGGGCTCGCCAGCTACAACCAACTTTTCGTAAACTAACCTGTGATCTCCATCTGCATCCATTTGTTTCGTCTGATTGGACATAACACCTTTTAGTATTTTTAGCACAAAGTTTCTGGTGTTTTATTTTAGCAGATACAGCACGCTGGGATTGTGACTAACATAAAAAGAATCTATACTAAGACATCCGCTGTTATAGGTAAGAAAATTTCATTCATTGACAGGCCTCGTGTGCCTGATCTAAGTAACATGAAAGACTGTTCTGGAAGCTGTATAAAAACATCTTATTGAACCCGCTTCAACGATGTTGGACCCGCCAGAAAAATTAATGCTTTTTGCATATTGCTTTGGTTTCCATGGGTATTGTCTTCACATCCTAGGATGGTAAGCGCAATATTTAGTTCCAACAATCAATAAATTAAAAAAATAAGCCACTTACACGCAGTACAACCGAAAACAAATAGGGAGAGACGAAAAAATCTTGATTAACTTGCTTTATGTTCCCTGTGGTACACGTACAATTAGATAGATCTAAGATGGACGATATGGGAGTTTGCCTATTTTCACCATCCCAATTATTTCAACAAAGTTTGTATAAGCATCCTAAACTTGAACCCTTACGGTGTCAGTATATTACACAGAATTAGCATAATGCAGTGACAGGAAGCAATAACCAAACTTTGCAGCGAAATAGGCTGTGAAAATTACCAATAAGTTATTGAAAGTGATAATTAAGCAGAGTTTAAAATGCACTCCACATGTTCAGAAAAAATGTAGAAGAGAAGTCTTTGGTAGAGAAGAAAATAAATGAGATCAATGACCATACAGTTTTGTAAGGACAGATTTCGCTGGCAGAACAAATAGACAGTCGCGTCAACGAATAGCGAGTAGACAAATTTGCAGTTTTTGTCTGCTAGGAGAACAACAGGTAACCAATCACGACCGTCCTTGCATTTCATAGACTGGGGCTTATAAAAACAACCAAGGAACGCTTAAGGATTTCTGAGTGTGAAGAACCTTTGACAAACAGTACGCAAGTAAACTGACGTAGTGCTGACGAGGCAAGACGTCATTAACGGCACAGACTCAATTTCCATACAGGGAAGTTTCAGCTACAAGGATAGATCCGGACATGAAGTGCAGACTTCAAAGCCCCTCAAGATCGGCTGTCGCGTACGGCGAGGTCTCCTACGGCCCTTCAAGTGGGCTCAGCGGGCAGTTGTGCCTGAATTTATGCATGGGGAAAGAAACTTTCGCTGAGCCGGCCCTACTCGCTCCGCTCATCCCCACCGTGATCCGATAAAAAGACGAAGGCGGGCCAACCGGAAATGAACGTGAACGCGGTTGCCGACAAAAATAAATAGTCCGCCTGCGCCTGCCACACGCGATCGGTGCCACGCACAATAGTCTCAATTCACAGTAGGGGGCCTTAGATCTCACGTAAGTGTGAATTCCATAAAGGTCACCTTAAGAAAGTCCTGTGTTGGCCCGACCTCAAGAGGTACAGGTTACCCCGACTGGAAATGAGATTGAGTGAAGTTTTGTCAGGGACTTTCAGTTGCCATGCCACAGGCGGGCCCAAAGTTAGCAGAGGTGAACGGCCACATTGAGAGGGTGCCAGTGCTAACCGAACCTCCTTTCAGAGGTGAATCGAGTTAGTCCGTCAGTGGGCAGACTTCATAGCAGCGGCTTGTGGCGTGCCATGATAGGTGCAAGTGTGTTAGGATTCTTATAGAAGGAATTGTGCGAATTGCCAAGAAATTGACATCCCCTTTTCAGCCTTACACCGGTGGGCTCCCCAAGCCTATCGGCCTACTGGAACAGAGCTTGGACGCATTTTGTCGGGTTGTTTGACTCTGCCTTTGTTGTATCTCGTATGCGTACATACTTGCCGGTTCTAGATAACATGATTGTAATGCTGTAATGTATGTCCGCGCCTATGGCTATGAGGGTTAATTCAGAGACTGATGCTATGGAAACTGAGGGAACTTACGTGGTGTGATAATTTAGCAGTCATTAGGGGGTTTTGACAGATTTTGATAATTCATTCGACCCCTTTTGGAAAACCTCGGCAGTCTCGGTGGCATTTGAACCTACAGCAGCAAGGGAAAGCTTTAGTACAGCCATCGCTTTAGCCCACTGAGCTACGAAGCCCAACCGGAAGTCGTGAGTTTAATGACACATCGGTTACGTTACCCACCCAGCCTACCACAACGTAAGGAATCCACCAATTATGATACTCTAAGCTGACTGACCAAGCAGGTTTCCTAAGATTCAATCTAGAATCCACCACATGACCACCAGGCGCTAGAACGTTGGCTGTACTAAAGCCTTCCACTTGATGGCATGGGTTCGAATCACACCGAGATCACCAGGTTTTTCACAACTGGGTCAAATGGATTTAGCGGTCGTTGTCGTGCCTGAGCAGTGAACGAATACGTGCATGCGGTGACTGAAAATGCGTATTTAATGTGGAGAAGCCATGTGCGAGTGACGAGTGCTGGCCGGGGCTGCAAGGACTGGTTCTCTAGTCAATATAGAATCCACCCGATGACTACCAGACATAATTAATTAGTAGACGATTTTGAGAGATTTAAATAATCCAGTTGACCTATTTGTGAGAAACTTGGCGGCCTCGGCGGGTCAAATTAATTATTCAAATCTAAAAAAATCTCCTACTGATGCTTAGGTATTTGAGATTTCCAGGCCTGCGTTCCTCCAAATCCAATGCTGGCGTATTCGGCTTCGTTGGTACAGTTTCCCTTGTAGTTTCTGCGCTTGGATATGGAGTCTCAATCTTAGCATGTCAGAACGATGGTAGTTTGGTACTGAGTACTGTACATCGGCATCCTCGCCAGCCCCTCGCACTGACCTTGGTACATACGTCTTTCAGCAGATGGCACTGCTGGAACCGGATTGTACGCATACTGTTTTCTTTCGACTGTGACTTCGAAAGATGTTGTTTGGGGCATGAGGTTTTAAATCTGCACAGGTCCTCAGCAAAAGGAGGCTGCCAAAGTTGCGATGGCTCCTCCGTGACCTCCGAGCACTCTTATTCAGCTGGCGTGTTATGTGCCTGCTGGAGCGCTGGAGTGGCCAAGGACAATCACTTTACTTGTGCTCGGTACAAGCGTGAGGAGGACGTGCAGAGCCTTGTAGAACACTCCCGTACCGTCGTTGCTCGATAGAGCAAGGACGCCGGCACCGATAACGGCGGCCACTTTGCCCCGAGTGAGTGGGAGCCTCACTTCAATGAGGCGGGAAGGGAATCCGCGGAGGAGAGCATACAGCTACCCCATGAGGTCGGTTGTGATAGCGAGAGCGATACCAGCGTCCCGGCTTCCTTCCTTGTGACGGTCCCTCGGGCAGAAGGGGTGACCTGAATGGACTCATCCCCGCTGTCCTTGTTCTAAGAAACGGATCTCAGTGAGTGCGGCGATATCGACTACCAGGGTTGTAGACGACGTGAACTTTTAATCACTTACACCAGTATTTTAGATTCTTCATCCGGGGGCGGGGGGTGTGTGCGGTAATAAAGGCTCTCCCAAATAGGGTTGCTGACTCATACGGCTAGCAGAATCCGCTAAAAGTCATGGCACTGGTAAGGGCTCACGCGCACAAGAGACCCTACGGCGTTGCTTTCAGCGAGTCATTCAACAGGTTCGGTACATATTCACAAACCGAGATTATGGCAATATTAACTTTAGTCCATGATGTCAGATTGCTGTGAACGAAGTTCTGCAATCAGCTTTTCTATGAAAAAACTCTGCAGTGTTTGGTTAGAATAGACGTAAATTTATAATCGGTCTATGAAAAAACTGAACTCTATCAGGCATCACTGCAATTAATTTGGAATACTGCAGATGACAATCCAACAGGCAAAACAACAAAAAAACCTATCAAGTCAAACTACATGGAATACAATACTCGCGTAATTAGTGGCATCTTTGTAAATCAAGGTAAGAAACAACTACTCGGTCTGAAAATTCCTTTTGGTGGCGTTTAAAATGACAAGCTCCATAACCCTTTTGCAGCTACGTGAGAAAACAACAGGTGATGAATGGCGAGGAAGGAAATTCGATCGGCGGAAAATGACTTTTACGAGCCTAAACTTCCAGCGAGACATTCGAGCTCACTATCAGATACAGCACCTCAACCACACTGTCTCCGATGGTCGGTTCGAGTACGCATTCGAAAAGTCAGACCGGAGCTAACAGCTTGCTTATTTGTTCAACTTGTGCTGCATCAAGGTCATTCAAGCCCCGCCTAGCGGTTCTGGAGGCGCTGACCTTACTAAGATCTACCGCCTACAACATGTGCGCACGTGTCCGATTGACCGGGGCAAGCGACGAGGTCCACAACGTGCGTCACGGGTTTGGTGCACAACCGGTGACTTGCCCGTGAATGGGTTGATAGCGAGGCGGACCTGTGCAGCATCTACGGCACTCTCGCCTCCCTCTCACTCATCTCATCCGGCAGGTAGAGCTGAACTGGGCTTCGGCGCAATGCTGACCGTCTACGCCCACCCCAGGCGACCTGGTTCCCACTTCATACAAAAGGCTGCATTAAAGGACCTGTTTTCCACTTAAGTAAGTGATGCGTGCGACCTTTCGTCCGCCATGTTAGCGATGACAAAGCGATTTGTATGCGCGCAGTAGGAGTGATATATGAAGTGTTGCGGAGTGGTTTCGTGCATGCCGGTGTTTTGGAATAGGTTCATATGCAAGCTAATGTGTGTACTGGTAAGCAGAGGCGTTAATATTGGGCTGGAACTGTTTTTTTTGAACTGAATATGTTCAGGGGGCTCATGTTATGGAAAATTTCCATGCACTGGATGAATATCCTAGGCTATTTTGGAGTGGTGGGACGGGAGCGATGGGTATATTTTGGGGCTCCTGTTTCTGATTCACCATTCTCACTTCGATGGGTTTGCAAGTGACCGACCAGAACCTTGCGTAATTTAACTGTGCGGTTACAATAAGGGCAATATGGAACGTCGGTTGGTGGAGTTGGTGGTGCTGAATTCGACGAAGCTTTCCGATGTAGGACATGCATGTGTCGGTTTTTTTACAATGCAATGGGTCCCGCAGTCGTAGCGTCGTAAAGTATCGTTGCTTTTAATATCGCTTCAGTTCTGATTAAGTAGGGTGGTTTGGAAAGACAACTTTGCAAGTTCTACCTAAACGTCTGCCCAGTTAAGAGCGCTGGAATCTAAGTTTGTTTGTTTTGGTAGCTGCAGGCCAGTACAACCTATTTCAAAAAGAAACAAGCTTTCGGAGAAAAGAAGACGATGTGTACCACTTTTCATTGCATGTGGAAAAGCGAATTTGCATAAAAAAAGCATGCTTAAGAAGTTAAAGGTGAATATTGTGAGGCAAGTTGACATAGGTCCATTCATTACAAATGCCAGTTTATAAAATGCGTTTTATGGGGTTGCAGTCGGACTTCGTTGGAAATGACAATATGCAGGGTTGTGTCTACTGTTCGCGTCCTGTTAGTATTTCGGTGAGGCTTTCATGCAATTTCATAGGCGCTTGAATTTTACTTTATCCTGCCTAAAGCCATGAGCCCTGACAGATACCGTCACTTTTTTGCTCATATTATGGACTCTTACGGCCGACCTCAGGCCAGCGAAAGCTAGTTGTGGATCAAGTCTCCACTACTCAGCTTGTTGCTTTTTGCATTTTAAGGAACCGCGGGTTCGTCCAACATGTGAAGTATAAAGGATTACGGGCTTCGTGAAATTTTCGTATTCTAGAGAGGTAACGTCAACTAAAACCTTCGAACCCAGAAGGCTTCTCTGGCCAAAGGGAACCGGATTTTCCTACCCTTTATAGAGAATGCAACAGGTGAGAAATGCGATAAATGCCAAACACCGGTCTGCGCGCCTTCACAGAGTAAAAAGTTTGTAATCTATCCGGTCAGTTGCTGACAGCTAGTAAAATGCTGATGGTCTTCGTCTGAATGACTAACCGATTGGGCCTCCTCTGTTCACATTACTCAGTATAGTTAGGCACGCCTGCGTTTCTGTTCGTAGGTACTAATCAGGAGTATGGCTGACAACAGCCGAAAAGATCAGCTTTCACAGTCAAAATTCAGCTTTATCTTTTACTTCTTCAAGCTCCCTGTGTCAAATGTTAAAGTTTAGCGCTTCCCATTCACAATATTTGGCATAAAAATGAAAAATTATGTATCTACTGGCTTTAAGAAACGTATCAAGCTGTTTTTTAAAGTATTTCACGGAAGAATTTATGGTTGCAAGGTTTGAAAATTATTGTTTCCTGTGGCATCGAAAAAGGATATCCCAGTGAATTTACTCTGTAATATGCGACATTCATTGGAAACAGGAAAATTTTACTATGTGAATTTGCGTTACTGGTTCTTCAGATCATCGGCAAACGTATAAAGGAACCGTATATACAACGAACATCAGCATTTACCTGTGCCCAACGAAAGCTATTATTGTGGGCTAAATCTTGTGCTGATAAGTGCGAAGTGCACTCTCACCCAGCCGGGACTGAATGCGTTCCTCACCATGTTTCCTGCAGCATTCTGAGAACGACGTCTAAATCGATGAGTTCATGGATGCGTGCTTAGTCAAAGTGCAGTACCACTTGACATTCGCGGCATTTATTTGAAAAGTCCATTTCAGACAATGTTTTAACAAACATTTACTACGCCAAAGCAGGCTAACGAAGGCTTGATTTGCCTCTAGTGCGTTATATGAGACTGCTTTATCTTATAGTAAGAACTTACTGGGAGACAAAAATAAAAAACACGTATCTTCAAAGTGTTAAGAGATGGACCAACAACCCTGAGAGGAATTGAAATAATTGCTGGAGGTTTGTTCCATTTCAGAAGAAGGCTATTTCGAGGTTTAGGATGAAGTACCTGCATGGCTAAAGTTTCATTAAATACCAGATCGGAACATTTCATACCAGACGATCTAGTGAGGTTGTAGTACCACGATATTTTGATGAGCAGCTTGGTTTATGATCCCAGTATGGTTTATTACGATCTGCGTCATCACTTGCGCTCCCGGTACATACGACTGCACGTTCGTTTCACAGCAAAATTTCTCAAGAAGCTGGTGCGTTGCTTTAATTGCAGCGCGGATATATCCACAAAGAATGATTCTTAATCGTTATTACGCACTGCGAGCTGTTTGTACAGATTCATCATAACAATTTCGCGTCTATCTTGTAGGTTTCGGGTCGCTGATGGCTTATTTAACCGTATGTACCTTGCATGAATTTAAGAAAGGGATCAACAACAACAGTATCTGTATATGACTGTTCGAGCATCGTATCTGACGAGGTCCAGAGTGTAGCTGACAGCGAGACGGTGCAGGGACTTGTACGTGAATTAGTTTCAAGTGATAGTAAACTTGCACTGCAGCTACCGCACTCTCTCCTCCCCTACCTGGGCCTGGTGGCATGAGCGAGTCAAGGTCAGAGTCAAAAGAGTTTGCAAGTGGCTGGCGCGGCCGGAGTCATACCTAAGTGCGCTGCCAGCTCAGTTGAGTGACAGTGCCATAGAGGCCACAGTAAGAAGGGGCCATGTTAGCCTGACTCTCAGTGTCACTCCACACAAAACACACACTGGGCTGACCACGCGGTCTGAGTTATCCCGTCAGTTGGAAACCTTCCAAGCCACGGCTTTAAGCGCACTGTAATAGTTTCAAGCGCGTCAGATTGTTTATAGTGAGCAAAATGCGCTGAGCCGTCGACGTCACTCTCTCCCCTACCCCCACAATCAGACCACCATCCGAGCCGGGCAGTTTTCTGATGCGGAAGTCGGTGCAGCTGCTGGTGACCTCGTCTACGCGTAATGCGTACACGACCAGGCCCCCCAAACACAAGCACCATGATTTCACACAACAGGGGGTTGAACGGCTCACATCTCACATGTGTGAGATAGCCAGAGGGCACGTTAAGAAGAAGCAAGCGCAGCCTGACTCTCAGTGTCACCCAGTCAGCCACTCCGCACATTGGACTAACAACGAGGTCTGAGTTCCATCGTCAGTTGGCAACCTTCCAAGTCACGGCGTTTAGCGCAATGTAATAGTCTCCGACTCGGAGCACCCATGTAGCAGAGGAGCCACAAAGAGGAGATGAGGAACACACTCCCCACATACGTGAAATGCGTCTTTTGTGAGGTTGGGTGTGGTAAGGGGTGATGCGGGTGCTGGTGAGCAGAGGTTGTATGGCCGGAGATGTTCTACCGCACTAGTGCGCATGGCTCTATGCGATGGGTTCACTAGCGGCTGGTTAGGCCGTTGCATGAGGTGAGGGCAAATTGGGATATAATCCCCGTTGCTTGTTAGTACGCACTGCGAAATGCTAGCATAGGCGCCTCATTAAAATGTCACATCTATGCTGTAGGTTTCGGACCGCATGTGCTTTTTGAATTTAAAAAAGGATCAGCAACAACAACACCTACTACATATGCTACCAGTCGCTATGCGACTACCTATGTGGACGCTAGTTTGGCCTCTCAAGGCACAACGGGATGAGCATGTCTCATAGCCTAATAGGTGATTGACCATTTACCATAATAACACAAAATGTTATCATGCAGCGGGAATTCACTTTGGTCTCGACAGATTCTTTGCACCCGCTGTCTCCTGATAATACTAAAGAAATTGCGGCTGGAAGGAAAGAATCGTTATATTAAGTACCTTCTCCGCGCCAAGACAGAATAAAGAGCAATAGAGCAGCCACGTCGCGAGAATTAACTACGAGTGGGAGCTCTAACGATTATTCTAAAGTGACGTCACTATGAGCGCTAGGATAAGAGACAAACAAAAGTCCCGTTAGAAGAAAATGCTTATGACTTAACTGAGTCACCTGTAACTCAGTCCGGTTATGTCGGTGAACCTTGCTCAGTATCGGCCGGCCCAGCGCACTGAAGCGAGGACTGGAGCCACAATCTACAAAACTCATCGCAGATAAGAGGTAAGACTAAAGAGGCAGACACAAGGAGCTCAAGGTGAACTTTCAAGACCTGACACCATGCTCACAATGAAAACGGATATTCACCGCACATAGCCAACACCTTAGACATTTTGGAACCCAGTTAAGTTTAAATAAGGAAAAAGACCACTCCATGCAACACAACAATCGGCATAAACCGCATCAAACTAGCTAGAACAAATTTGAACACAGGTTGAACATTTTCTCGTCGCGACCATACTTCAAAACCCCCAAACGGGCTGTTTGGTAGCTTTTGGTTCCATCGCACGGCGAACCAGTGCCTGGAGGCAAACATGCATTCGTTACACGCGTCTCACTAACTTACACTGCATGAGAATTTTCCACGACACTTAGGAAAACGTCATAGCCGAAGCACACAAGAACTACGCACCCTACCTCCACGCAAATGCACATAGACTACATATGGACCTAAAAGGCCACGTGCATATACGCAACACGTATCAGCACCCAATAAACCCGTGCAATATAACCTACCAGCGACAAGATGACGGATTAAAGAATGTCTACGAAAAGATGCACATATTATTTACCCCTAAGTTGATGAAGACTGCGCATGTGGCGTAGACGAACAGCACGTGTAGGCAGACCATAGACGAGGACTTCATGTCCTGTCAGTCGTTGAACCCAGTCTCATAACCAGTTGTTTGGGAGGCAGGAACAGTTTACTGGCGCCTAGTAGAGGGGCGATGGAGCGCGGTGTATTCGGAGGAATCCATCTTCACAGCCTATAGCCGATTCCTCACCACGGCAAATTCGACGTGCCATCGTTTGTCGCATACAAAGTTGCCAACTGAGGAAATAACGTGCATCTACTGGGGACTGAGAGTCGGACCACAATGAATTCTTCCTAATTTAGGCTTCAAGACAGTCTCATTTGGATGAGATCCCTGACTCCCTCCACAGTCGGCATGGGGGCCTGTACACGCGAAGCAGGGACAAAATCACTTGCAACAGGCGCAGACAGACCCTTTAAATTTGTCGCTTACAGCGTCCTTGTCTTGGGAGGCACGAGTGTGGTGTACGCAGATCACGTCTGGTTCACCATAAACAACTTCATGCACAAATTATTACTTGGTCCACATCATGGGGCAGTACCGCGTACCAACGTTTCATCCAATAAATGCATGTATGTATACATGCGCTAATGTACGTTCCGAGACTATACACTGAAAAAAAGAAGACCCTTAAAAAACCGAGTTGAACTATTTAACGTTAAGGTGGAATAAACCTTAAACCATTATGAACTTTTCGGCTAACCATAAAACAATCTTCGATGACTGTTATATGCATCACAGTAGAGTCTCCTAGAGCACGTGGTATCTGTAACCGGTTGCTTACACAATCCTTATAGATATCTGACGCAGAGAGCAGCCGAACAACTAAAGGACTCTTACATGTATAATATTCGCAAAAGAAATTGAGAATAAAAAGCCTGCAGGCTGTCAGAAGCCCTGCTCTCCAGTTGCAACGAAAAACGACCAAATGAGACAAACCGGGTCACATGCTTGCATCCATATTTTTGTCGGTAATGGCCTTCTACCTTTAATACTATCCGCTGCGCGACTGCTGGCGGGTTTCGAGAGCGAGTCCCCAAGGCAGAACGGGACAAGAGAGCTCCGTTGGCGATTGGTGAGCGTTCATCAACAAATCCCTTGTTAAGCCTGCAGGATATTCCGCAATCGTGGAAAGTGGCCAACTGTGCTGTCGCTACGTCACATTAAAGTGATTCATGGCATGCTTCAACGTGGCGATACTGAGACCTTCCACCACGGCAGTAAATGAAGGAACGTCTCATCAGACAGAGATTTCACTTCACAATCACTGCGCCGGTATAATGTCTTGGACATGTTCCCAGTATACGGAAGAAGAATGAGAGAAATACAGGTCAACCCAGCGCATAGATTGCTCACTAGATCCAACCAAATGCTCTTTTAGATTATCACGACACGTTTAAAATTGCGAACTGAGGAGATAACGAGGACCTACTGAGGGGCTCTAATGACTCTTTGTTAAAGTGGCATTCACGGTGATTACCTCTTTTTAGACCCTTGTACGTGTGGTTTTTCAGGCTAAAAATTTGACTTACGAAAGCCACGGTCAGCCTGCTCTACGGCTGCATAGCATAACCCATATGCGCTACTAGACAGCTAAAATATTAATATGTTGAACAGATGATGCTATCAGCAAAGAGTGTGGATCCTAAAAATGGAATATATCGCCAATCGAGGACACTCGTTGATGATGCAGGAAAAGGTCCTATCTCCAATGGTTCGGTCGCGCGTTTTGTCGATTCGAAAAGGAACCCATCGGGGAGACAGAATTTTACCTCGGAACCGCCGCGGACAACGAGGGGACCAAATAATGTGGTAAACGTAGACCAAGAAAGTATGCTTAGATGGACATTCTTTGGAAAGAGGGCGCCAAAGAGACAATGATCGCCAACAGTTCGGCCTTTGACCGAGCCGCACTCAAACGCAAGACTGGAACAAGCCGTTCTAAAGTAAATGTACTCAATAAATCGAAGAAGTGAGAAACATTTTTGAAGAAAGTGCGTGGATGGAAGCCCTGGACCATGCGTAACAGATCGCCAGAAGATAAAAAAGAAAATGTCGGACGGATGGTGGTGTTAGTGAATTGGTGAGCAAACATCGGTCTCTAAGGAGGTCGAGATGGACAGATAGGCCGAACCGAATGCAAGTTGACATGGCGACGCGCACGCATACATTCAAACAACAAGCATTTGTACATATTAGTAACGGCTGCAACTCCAAGGAGCTTGGCTGGAGGTCAGTGGGAGAGGGCCGGTAAAATTAACTCCACAAGACGATAATTGTCGCGTAGGAAGCCGGTAAGAAGGAGCAAGTGGGAAAGGGAGGGTGGACACAGTAGAGACAGAATATAAAATCTATACGAGTTAACAGCCCTGCCTAAAAAAACATGAGCACGAGCTTTTCCGAGTTGCCCAAATTAAATCGGAGCTATTGGTGACAAATATGGACACGAAACGCGAGGATTGCGCCAATCGCCATAGAAGATGGACGACTAATATCCTCTCACTCCTCCCCTACGCCCAAACAAAAAACAATTGGACTGGGGGGACAGAGCACAGTGAGATTAACCACAAGCCCTTCTTCCAGTGAAGAGACATCATGTATCATGGATCATAAACAGTCGGGAGAGCGAGACCAACAAGGCCAAGAAGTGAAAATTCGGGTAAAATGAATGATGAAATGTTATGTACATGGAAATTATCAGCCTGAATTCCACCCGAGGTTCAAAGTGTGCTCCAAAGAACTTCGGGCGAGACTGGAGCAGTGAAACAAAGAGGATGCAAGCGAGCGGGAGAAAGGCGGAGATGAGCGCGTGAAGAGATCAGCAAAGAGACGGGTTTATCTGCCGCTATCATTTTCTGGCTACCGTCAGCGCAGCAGGCTGAACGGCTGCACCGCAGCCAGATTAGGTTTCGGTTGTGCTGAGGGGAGTTGATGGTAGAATTAGGGAAACACACGAGTTCACATCACAGAACACTTGGCATTATTGCTACCACCAGCCACAGCTTGGGACGGATTAGAAGGGGCTGTTGAACCGCTGCCCACTCGGTGCAGTTGTTGTTGTTGTTGCTGCTGCTGCTGCTGCTGCTGGTGATACTGATGATTGGGCTTATACTGTCCGGCTGGACTAGTGGCATGGGAACCCCGTTTAGAGGCCGATTCGACAGACTCAGCAGGAGAAACTGAACGCACGACAGGTTTACTACTAGCCCGTGTTGGTTGCAACTTTAGACCACTTGGAGAGACGAGGAGGTTGGGGTAGGAGAACGGCTTTGTGTCAGCCAGCGTCTTACTACCATTGACAGGCGCGTGCGAACGGTGATCGCGTGGGGCCACCACCAGTTGCTTGGCTTTAGATGAAGCGGTACAGGACTCTCCTGCCATTAGGCCCCGCCGACCGACTTGCTGGCCAATACGCTGGGCTCCAGGAATGTTGTCTTCATCATTCTCCTCATCTGCTTCTCGGAAAGGTGCTGAGGATTCGTGAAGATAGTGGCGGTACCTCACTTCTGTTGACCATGCAGTTTTCTTCCGTTCGATTGTCGGTGGTTTTATAGGTGGCAAGAACCATCTGATTCCTTTCAGGGTTCCCTCGATCGGCGGTCAGCAGGTGCGACGACTGTGAGGCAGTCATAGCCGGAGAGTTGATGACGGGAGCTGATGGATTAGATGCAAAATCACTCAAGTCGCAGCCATGGGAAGGCAGAGGATCGTCTGCCTCGTATCCACCGTAACGGTTTGAGATAGAAGGGCACATAACTGAGTTAACTGCGGGATTAGCGACGACGCTAGCGACTGGTGCACAGTCCTGACGTGAACGACTCTTGTTTTGCTGGCCGCTTACCGTCGGGGTAGTCATTGGGGCTGTGGTGATCCCGTTCATGCGACTCAATCGGCCCATGGAAATGGCTCCGCGGACGCTGAAAGTCCACAAAATTGTACAACTTAAGTAATACGTGAACCAAAAAGAGAAAACAGGAAGAGAATATGGCTTGCAAAACGAAGAATTTCATGTTAATAGTAAGTGACCAGCACTAATCCTTTAAAGCATAAAAAGTGGCTTTAAAAATTGAGGAATACGCTGGCCAAAATGTTATATTCAAGGGAGGTCTGCGAGGAGCGGTAGCAGTCTACAAAGACTGGCACGACAGTCTCGGTGGACAAGATCCACAACTGCCCCTTGAGGTGGGCTCAGCAGTGAGTTGCACTGCATTCAAAGCACTCACTTCTCCCACAAGCATTGTGTTGAGATAATAAGACAAAGGGTTGAATGACCAGAGGTGGGCACGAAAGGCATTGACCAGCTGTCCTTCTGTCCCAGCCACGTACTACCTGGGCCCTGCTCCATATGTACTACGCGTCAAGTAGAAGGGTCATAAAGGCTACATTAGGAAGAAGCAATAGTGGTGCGACATAAGTAGATCCACGCTGTCCCTCAAATTAACAACTTTCAAGCTACCATTTGCAACGCATCGCGATAATCTAAAAAGCATTTGGTTGCGGCTCGTGGGCAAACTCAGTGCTGGATCGACCGACTGGAATGAGATTTGGCGCAGTGATGCAGTCACTGCTCAACGCGTGCGATACACTGCCTCAAAGATGGAAAAAAATGAGATAGCATGTTAAAATGGTGACAGTGCAATCCAACCCACTTTCCGAAGGGGGAAGAGGGGTTCGAATTAGCCTACCAGTAGACAGACGGTAGAGTCACGACTTTCGGTTTCTTGTTATAGGCTCAAGTGCATGGGCTTCATTACAGCGTTGCTATAGTTTAATTCGGACCCACAAACAGGGACAAAGCCCATGTCAGGGTGTACCCCAGCCTCAACATTTAACACCAAGCGGTTATCTTCAGCCAGTGCATGAGGTCCAATTTGAGTGATATGATGCTTCAGGCAAAAGTTCGTGTTTCAGCGATCAAATAACATTAGTCTGGGTTGCTGATAAATCAGTCACTTTATTTGCCGGTGCTGTTGACCAGCAAGACAGTCAAATGGAACTAAATTGACGATAACCGAACGGTACTAAACTACTCTTGCCCTGTTCGCTGGGGAAGATAATTTTAACTCCCAAAGACTAATGAGACATAGGACGGAGTATCGACAAAGACAAGGGAGACCGGAATGGCCAGTTCTGGCTTACTAGCCGTCGGTACTCCATCATATGTATATGTTACTAGTCGCTATGCAACTGTCTGCGAGGGCTCTAGATTGAGCCCCAAGGCACAACGGGTCAAGAATGTTCCGTATCTTGATCGGTGAGCGCCACTTAATCACTAGTGAGACAAATCATCTGAAATCCAGATGTTTTGGGCTGAAATGCCTCAAAAAACTTAGAATGGCAATAATGTACAAAGGAACCCACTTACCCTCTAGAAGGGCCACGGTTCCGGTTGAGATCAGGTAGGACGCCTCGCGGGGTCGGTTCGATAATGCTCGACGCGACGAATGAGAAGCCCTACAACAGTACACGCCCACAAGTGAAAATGATGTTATTTCAAAAAAATACACACTACTGGGAATATTTCAGTGGTGTAAAATTTGTTTAATTTTATGAATCATTGATTCTTTAAATGAACATTAATAGATTCAGTGGCTCCTTTACAGTACTTTCAAGGAAGGTAAAATAACAATTCTAAAACTATCCAAGAAGGCTTACAAGATACCAAAGGCAAATTAGTGTTTGGAAGGAACAAAGATGTTTGAATCGGAAATTGTGTCTGCTTCGGATGTTTTACCCTGAGACCCCAACACGGTGTCTCTAAATCGGGAGGAGGATGCGAAAGGAACCTGTCTCAACTATGTACATGATCGACTGCCGCCCTTATGTGCTAGAATTGGGACATTTGAATCAAGGTATCAACTCTTCAAACATCCCATGTGCCGCGTTTATGGGATCGGCCTATCCACCATCTCATAAAAGTTATCCAACCACGTTCCTTCACACCAGCCTGCTATCATGCGCACGGATTTTTAACCAATCTTCCAATTTACCCACTTGGTGTCTACCGTTTTAAAAAGATATGCTGACCTGCAACTTCCACAGAAAGGTTTCCATCCCAGACTCACAGCTAGCGTAAAAATGGCGGTGGGAGGACAACTAGTCTCGCACGCTTTACAACTTGAGATGCCATTCTCTCTCCCTTCCTCCGCCTCTATTCATGCCCTCACTGAACAGTTGATATTATAATTCAGGAAACCCTATCATCTTTCTCTTGCAAAAACAGGTTCAAACCACTTTTTCCGCGTGAAAAGCGATAATCAAGTGGATAAAAATCCGCATGGGATTCAAGGAAACTCCACAATTAGAAGACACATGTTTCACCTTGTCTCTTGGCTAGTGTTTGTGAGATTTTTAGTGAAACTGTGGTTAAAAAACAATGGCCACCTCTGTTATTTTTAGCATTTATTCATTTTCAGAAAAGTAGTTCGCAATTTAACAGGCCAGGAAGAAAGGGCGGATAAAAAAAACCACTCGGGTTAACACACGATTAACACTGACACAGTGTCAAAGGGAAGCAAGGCCGGAAATAAGAGCATTTTGGCAGAGTACATAGTTAACTTGACGGGTAAGACAGCTGATATAAACAAGAACCTCTCCATAAGTAATACCCACTGAGATAGAACACGGTCCGAATCAAGTTTATAAACAGACGTGGACTGCCATTTGAATTTGAAAGTCACACTCGGGCAAAACGGCTCCACGTTCCCCAAAAGTTTTCGATAAGGTTATAAATTGAAACATACCTGCTAGAAAGTAGACACAAACATTATCAGTAAAAGATAGGCTTTGTTGGAAAGTACACCTTCTCCAAAATTGGGTTTGAGGAGACGTTCACGCGACCTATTTCAATAGCCTACTATCCACTAATATTGCACAAAAATACGCAACACGATCCACACCGTTAGAAGATAAAGAAATAAACAAATTTGCCACAGATAGGGCCCGGCGAACTTGGGGAATAGTCGGTTAGATTGTGTAGCACCCTATTTTTTTAGTGGCTTCATCGATTTTAAATGTATGTGGTCGACTACAATAAAAAAACTGTTCTTATTCATTGGGCGATTCCAACTGTTCCAAGTCTTCGACACATTACAATATCTGTGGTAGCGTGTACCACGCCTTTATTTGCTCTCACGTCATCAGCATGTAGTCTTTAAAGTACACGCAAGCATGTGGGATACGAACGGTCCGTACTGACGTCTAGTATATTTATGGAGGTCAGGTGGTGCGTGACAGACGAAGACGAGTCGTTTAGGTTTGTCGGCAACTCAAAGCGCGCCCACCTTCGGCTGTCTTGTCATGAGAGCAAAGTGCATTTAGGACGAGGAAGTGCGCTAAATGCTGCGCAAGTCAACGGTGGTACGAATATTCCATGGGACAGGCTGTGAATGTCGTCGCCCACGACAGTTTAATCACTAAGTAGAAATGCAAAGTATAGTCGCAAGTACCAAAAACAAAACGAAACAGTTCTTAAGGCAATTGTAACTAGCAGGCCCATACCGGTAATGCCTGTGGTGGTATTACACGAAACCAAAAAGATGCAGACTTTGAGAAAGCCGCGAGTTCAGAGGTGGAAAGAAGAAGATAAACGGCAGCTGGTGGGAGGATGGGTGCTCGATCTAGTGCGTCCACATAAAAATTACACAGAGGCCAGGAAAAAGCATGGACAAAGGGGGGTGAAGGCTGATGCGAAACCGAGGAAATAACCGCAAACCATCCATTTGGTGAACGGGAAATGCCATCGACCAGAAACTCGGGAGTATTTGACAAAAGAGTAGTCAAATTAAACGGCTTGCCTTGATGGCAGAACGTGCGTATCGGCAGTGAAGTAGAAATCTAAATACCGAAAGTTTCGAAGGTGCGTGCACAATTGTAGAGCAAGAAGTGTATGAGCGGACTCATCAGGAGTAACCCAGGAATGGCTTCTAGGATCCCTCCCTTTTGAAATCAGAAACTCCTTGATTATTAGCTGTGTGTGGCAGGTGCGTAGTGCAGCAGCAAACAATAGAACCTTCCCCCCAAACTGTACGAGCGTTCTTGAAGCACAGTCATATTCAGCAACTGGGCGGCCTTGTTGTCAATACAATAAGTCCACAGGAACGAAGACTGGCTACTCGGCGCAGATCAAAACAACGGAACACGTGGGCATGCACACGACTGCAGCCAATTCACCTAAATAGGCCAGGGACCGGTCACCGGAATTTTACAGGGAATACTAAGCTGGACTGCTAACCTATAAGAAGACGTCTGTGATGTGACGGAAGCTTTGTCTCGCCCTCTTGCAATGTTAAATACGTAGAGGGGAATGAAACAGCAATTGCAGCCTCTGATCTTCTAACCCAAAAAGATAAGAAAATAAGTTTGACCTTTTCTCCTTCTCTCTATCTTCATCTTTTGGGTAGAAAGCAGACAGAAAAAGGCCCGAGCAAAGTGGTCGGAATTTCATGTCACAAACTCATCTAGTTTCCTCCCTATACGGGCTGACATACGCGCACACTTCAAGTAGTGCAATGCATGTGTATGGCCGCTTTGCACCGGAATTCATGACCATTCTTTTCTCGATACGCCATCGCATAAAAAATATTACTAAGCATAAGTTGTAAAAGCCTTAGCAGGCAACATGGTTACAAGTCAAGTCTCACGAGGCAAGATGGGGGCTTTTGAATGAGACACTTGTAAATTCAGATCAGAAAAAGCTTTACTTGAGATGCGTGTACTTTTGAGTGGATTTTGTGACGCAGGAGCAACTGCGAATCCTTTATTTTAGAAGAAATACACAAAAAGTCATATACTATACGAAATTTTACACAGATGGTTTGAGGGTGATAATAAGAATTGAAAGCTAATTACTAATATCTATCTATTTTGAAGCACAACTCGCGTTATCAGTTTACAGAGTATATATTATGCATATTTTCCGAAGGGAATTAAAACAGCAACACGCGCCCAAATTAAAAGACAGCGTAAACCTCCATAAATTGCATCCGACTGCATACTTTGTGGGCTGCGATAATATATGTGCTGCGAACGTCCGCAAAGTGCTTGAAATCGCAAACTTCCGGAAAACCGAAATATTCCTTGACTCAATCACCAAAATTTACAGTCGGAATTTTCTATAAATTAGTTAACAGAGGCGATCTTTGCTGTATCGTACAAAGAAAAAGTGACCGAACTTGTTGGGTATCGCATATCCATTAAAATGTACCACCTGACATTAAACACTTTGGCTCAAATGATGTCCATTCAAACACCGAATGATACCATATAGGGATTAAATTAGTAGCAGACTAGCTGATAAGTAAGTAGTGTGCCAAGCACCCGACTACTCAGATACAGTATTCATTGACGTTTCCAGTAGTTGTTTTGTTTACCCATTTGCAGAGACTGAAGTTATGCTCACAGCTCCCAGTATATGCCGAGGTGGTTCTGCAAAAATCCGAGAGAAGGTTGTTTGAAGAGTACGAACTGAAATGTCGGGCACGCTACACTGAAAAAACTTTCGTCATCATCGATCGACAGAGAAGTACCTACCATAAAGAGCGCCTGAACCCCATTTAACGATGGAAGTAGAAGTGGAGGGTAGACTTTCGTTTTTGGATGTTCTCCTCTGCCACCAACCGGACGGCAAAACGGTGACGTCAGTCTACCGAAAACCAGCTAACACGTTGCAAATGCTGAATTACAACAGCAAC
Source organism: Schistocephalus solidus (assembly GCA_017591395.1). Classification (NCBI taxonomy): domain Eukaryota; kingdom Metazoa; phylum Platyhelminthes; class Cestoda; order Diphyllobothriidea; family Diphyllobothriidae; genus Schistocephalus; species Schistocephalus solidus. The sequence goes on along the minus strand of WEDG01003357.1, from coordinate 28,084 downwards.
CACTCACTGCAGCACAAACGAAGTTATATACGCGCGCTACACCGACGGGTAGAAATGCACTGCTATACGCGAGCCGCCAAACAGGACGAGATGAAGCTTCTTCGGGAACTTTTCACAGCCAACGGCTATCCGCAAACGTTCATTGAACGGAACCGAATGCCACAGAAAACGCGGAACGAAGAGAGATGCTAACTAAAGTCATGGCGGAGCATTCTGAAACCGTAGCTAGATCCATCGCGCTTCTCGGAATAGTTGTCCACCGGCCTACCTCAACAATCCAACAGCAAGTGATGCGGTCAAAAGACCCCATTCCCAGTCAGGAGAGGTCCACTGTCATCTAGCAACTTTAATGCAGCTGTGGGATGTGCAAATATTTTGGAGAGACCGGCCGACTGCTACAAACTCGAATGCACGAGCGTCAGTTGGCTGTACGAAGGCAAAAATAAAAGTCAGAGGTAGCAATCCATGCTGCCCAGATGAGTCGGTTTTCAACTTTGATGCCGACGAAATTGGGGACCGAGGTGACGATAATACATCAAGGCAGATAAAGGAAGCCTGGATGTCTACCAACTGCTCAGTCATCCGTCCCATTAATTTACCTGTCCCCTAACTGGTTTTAAGAACCTTCCTGCCAGGAGGCCATCACGGCATGGAATAACTGGGGCCGCAAACTATCTCCGCGTCCAACGAGGATGGCGTAGAACATGGTACAGTGAGACGCCGACAGAGGCGGCATCACAGGGGGTCAGCAGGAGTGATGGTGGCCGGGCTGAACCTGGCCGTAGTGTGACGCGGCAGAAAAGGCGATCGGCGGGGCTGGCGGCAGCGACGACACAAGTGGGACGCAGCGCACAGCCAGTATTGACAGGCCAGCCACAATGCAAACAGAGGTATATAATGGGAGCTGCGAGAATGACTCCTCTTAAGATGGGTAGACGAAACAACTGCTCGAAACGTCAAACAAACAATACAACTCTCCTAGTGAACTTTCCATCTTCCTTACCACCTGTGAATCGCATTAAGCCTGCTATTAAAAGCATTACTTATTCCAGATATAGTAGGGTTGGTAAACCAGTAATAGCAATGGCCCAAGTGGGATCAATTTTCAAAAGATCACCGATCGCATGTTTCAGCGGACGCGTGGTTGGCCTATGCAGCTGCTGGTTCCACTATCGGCAGTACTTGTATTTTTGCTGCTTCTAAAGTGGTCAACTCTAAAAACGCTACTAATATGCTGCACAGGATAGGTGGGTCGCTTGTAAAAGTTGACGACGACCAGCACGATACCTGGGGAGCAGTGGTACGTTGCGAGCATATAGAAATATAGAAAGGAGACTACACGCAGCAACGACCTCGCTCTTTCCGCCTACATAAAAACATGCTCAAAGGCAACAGTGGTGTCTTGCTGAGATTATATGCGTCCAGGCCCAGCGGGTCACATCTCGGGCACGTTTTGACAACGGAAACTGGAGCAAAACCCCATTTTTTTCGAGTGACCACCCAGCAGGAGGACCCAGATTTTATTTGCGGCGTCCACCGTCTTTAGGGCTGTTGAAGTAAATAAAGCAGCATTCTAGGCGAAAATATTTGCAAATTTTACTCTGTAAATCATGAAAAAAAGAAAGGAAGTAAAATACGACACTGGTTATACTTCAGTCCTACAAAAGGACATTCGAGCCAATAGATACCCGTACAATTTCCGAAGTGAAAAAAGGGGAGATATTCAATTATCCTGACGCACAGTATGGTCACCTTAGCATTCGGACTCATGTGAGAGCCATGATCAAAAAATTAGCACCTATCTTTCAATACTTCTGCCAATCAGCAGCCAGTACATATAACCTCAAAAAAGGGTCTGAAGAGTTTCTATTCACCAATGCCTTTTCGATGAAAAACGAAATTTCAGCAGTGCTTCCTCGATCTTTTCGTCACAGACAACATCGAGCAACGAAGAGGAAGTGCAGCGGGAAGGAAGTAAGCAACAAAACACGAGACACAAACAATCACATTAATCAGGCGGCGAAGGTTGAAAAAATCTCAGTGCGTCAGCCTGAAAGAGAAAACTCCCAGCTACCCAATAGATGCAGAAAATTCGTGAGAAACAGCGGCGTACACAAACAAACAAACGACAGTTCGACCGTCGATTACGACGAGGTCCACCGTATGCTCCACGGAAGGGTGGTGCAGGGGCGGTGACTTGCGCATGATTTAGTTTAAAGTGATAGTAGACTTGCGCTGCATCAACCGCACTCTCTCCACCTCCCCCACCTGAGCCCGGTGTCATGACAGAGTCAAGAAGACCGGAAACGGGGAAAGACGCAGGTGGCTGGCGCGGCCGGAGCCGCCCCTAGGCGTACCACCACACCTGGTTCAGATCCCACGGAGTGGGAGTGCCATAAAGGCCACATTAAGAAGGAGCCATTGCAGCATGACTCTCAGTTCACCAGTCAGCCACTCCGCACAAAACGCACATTGGGCTGACCCTGCGGTCCGAGTTTTCCCGTCAGTTGGCAGCCTTTAAAGCCACGACTTTTAGCGCACCGTGATAGTTTCAAGCGCGTCAGATTGTTTATAAGGAAGAAAAATGCGCTGAGCTGTCGACGTTACTCTCTCCCCCACCCCCATAATCAGACCACCGTACGAGCCGGTCAGTTGTTTGATGCGGAAGTAGGCACAGCTGCTGGTGACCTCGTCTACGTGTATTATGTACACGACCTGCCCCCCCCCCCAAACACAAGCACCAGAATTTCACACAACAGGGAGTTGAGCGGCTCACATCACACATGTGTGAGATAGCCAGAGGTCACGTTAAGAAGGAGCCATCGCACCCTCACTCTCAGACCACCAGTCAGCCACTCCATACAACACACATTAGACTGACTGCGAGGTCTGAGTGTAATTGTCAGTTGGCAACCTTCCAACCCACGGCACTCATCACCCCGTGATATTCTCAAGCTCAGATCACACAGGCAACTGAGGAGTCACATGGAGAAAGAGCCCAGGATCATACTTGCCTCTTTATCAGCTATGCAGACAGAGAGCATGTTTTTTTGTGGTAGCGTGTGATCATGTAAGGTGCAGAGGCTGATGAGGAAAGATATAGTGTTATGGTATAGCCTGCGGTGTTCTACCACAGGTTTTTATGGAGACGCATGTGACCCAATAGGCCCATGCGGTGTGTGAATGTGCATGAGCAGTGCGGACAGTTGAGACGGGTGCGGCGGGTGTATTTTAGTACTCCGGGCACTGGTTCGCCAGTCTCTATGCGATGGATTCGCAAGTGACCAACCAAGCCAATGCGTGATGTGCATGTGTGGTGACAATGAGGACAAGATAGGTCAGGAGGTGCTGAGTCTGCGGGGCTCTGCTGCGAGTACTGGTAGTCGAGCTCCTGGGAGGAAGATGGGAAGTGTTGATGGGTGCGCAAGATGTGCTGTCATCGCGATGGAGTCCGCTTTCGTGGGATGCGCATGTGACCGAACAGGCCCATGCGATGAGCGAATGCGCGTGGGCAGTGAGGGCGTTGGAGGCGGCGGTATGCGTTGTGTGTTGGTGCTCCAGGCACTAGTTCACCTGTCTCTGTTCGATGGAATCGCAAGTGACCGACCAGGCCGATGTGTAAGGTGAATGTGCGATCGCAATGAGGACAGGTTAGTACCGAGGCCCCATCGCTGGTACTGTGGACGGTGGTGGTGTTGGAGGTAGCAGGTAGTCGGAGGTGGCTGCTTAGGTGGTGAGAGTGGGGCAAGTGGTGATCGTCGCCATGATCGGCGCAGGGGGTGAAGGAGGGACGATAGTTCGACCGTCGTAGTCCGACGATGTCCACCGTATGCTTCATGGAAGGGTGGAGCAGGGACGGTGATTTGCGCGTGAATTAGTTTTAAGTGATAGTAGCCTTACGCTGCAGCTACCGCACTCTCTCCTTCTCCCCCATCTGAGCCCGGTGTCAAGACAGAGTCAAGAAAACCGGAGATGGGAGAGGGCGCAGGTGGCTGGCGCGGCCGGAGCCGCCACTGGGCGTACCACCACACCTGACACGGATTTCACGGAGTGGGAGTGCCATAAAGGCCACATTAAGAAGGAGCTATTGCAGCCTGACTCTCAGTCCGCCAGTCAGCCACTCCACACAAAACACACATAGGGCTGACCACGCGGTCCGAGTTATCCCGTCAGTTGGCAACCTTCCAAGCCACGGCTTTTAGCGCACCGTGATAGTTTCAAGCGCGTCAGATTGTTTATAAGGAGGAACATGCGCTGAGCTGTCGACGTTACTCTCTCCCCAACCCCCACCATCAGACACTGTCCGAGCCGGTCAGTTGCCTGATGTGGGAGTGGGCGCATTGGCTGACGGATCGGCGTATCCATCTTCGCGCGCCACAGCACGACCTGGCCGGGCAGACACACACACACACGACCACAGGAAATTAAAAATAGACGATTACGGTGACAGGGACAGCCGTCAAGCACTACACATGGTTTCGAAGGAACGAACCGTATTGCTACAGCACTACGTTTCGATACTGCAGTGCATAGCTAGTGAACAATCTGGCTACCTGGTGGTTATCCAGTTTTTATTCGTAATGAATCCGTTTTGGGGCGAAATTCGCACGTGGAATTAACCGGACTGAGATCATCTGAAGGCCTTGATTAGTAAGCTACAGGGACACCACCACTGGGGATACGGCGAACAGTCATGCAATTTCGCTGAACTGAACTAGTTGGTCATAGAAAACAAAACCAGGTTCCGACATCAGGAGAGATAACGAATTAGTCGTTAGTCAGGTGCACGCAAAACTGATTCATCAGAATTTGCTGGGGTCAACCATGCTGCAGGACGGCATGCTGCTACGATGGACTATTACCTACAACCACATAACAATGGTCAAAGTCCGAATTGATGACAATGAGTATGGCCCTTTTCATGTCACCTACGGCTACCTTCGGGGTTGTGCTATTTCATCAACAGTAACAAACTTGAGGCCTTTCAGCAAGAGTTGGAAGACCATAGTGCCACTTTCGGTCATGTTCCTTCTAAAAATGATCTCAATGAATTGAGGATGCTGCAGTGTTTGTGAATGCGAATGCAAAATGCACAGTTTGCCTGACGCACCTGAGAGGGGTTCGGAGCATCAGTAGGTACCCCAGCGTCTCCCATGTGTTTTCTTGTTTATGAATGATGAGCACCACTCGGCACGATGAATAAGCGTCAATATATGACCATGCAACTCGAAATCAGGAACTATATAGGTGATTGGGAAGTTAAAAATTACGTATGCAAACGTAGGGTGAGCCGATAGGGTCGGTGCGTTTAAAGATAACGAAAGACGGTCACCGGGCAGAGTGGTTTCCAAGTTCACCGTCAGCCATATGGACAACGTGCAAAGAAGCCTTCATTGCATCATACCACGCAGGCAGGATAGGAAGAGTTCGCCTCCGCGTGTCGTTGAGACCTTTTAAGTCCCTTATGGATGCATGTCTCATTTAGGTTTATTGCCTGCAGACATTAACGGAATTCATGCCTTACTTACTTTGCGAGGGAATTAATGCACAAATTTGGAGTAAATCCTTAGTAACAAGCTGCCTGCCTGTTAGCAGTTTGTGAATATTACGCGACTATTCCGCAGTACCTGATCGACGTCAGCTCAAATATTCATAGCAACTTTCAGACCGAGCCTGAAAAGATTTACTCCAAGTTCACGCATTAATTTCCTCCGATATTAAACAATATATTTTAAAATTGGAGTGCATAAACAAGAAAACACACGGCAGACGCTGTAGGACCAACTTATGAGCAGAACCCCTCGAAGTTGCGTCAGACAGCGGCACAATATCAGCGAAACACGTGTCTGGGCTTTTAGCTAGTACCTGTGCAGTCATTATGGTAAATAATTACGTAGTTTCTGCTACACCGGACCAAAAGTTTCTCAAGTGTGAAAAAGTAATAAGCCAACCGCGCATTAATTCAACCAGGCCGATGTAGTCCTCCTCCAGCTCTTCAGAAACCTTGCAATCGGTCGTAAATCACGTAGATGACAAAACACTGACAACACATGAGATATTTCGATCAAATTATTATCTACGAACGTGACACATAGTTTGTGCGCGCAAAAATACATCTCGCTGCTGGGTAGTGCTTGCGACACATTCAGCAAAACAGCCTCCTTGAGAGCATTTCCAATGAATGCCTACGTCACCAGTCAGAAACACAACCGTTCGGGTACATCTTAATGGTTCAGTCATGCGCTGTGACTTAAAGGCGAAAAAGTTCGGTGTTTTATCTCGTCTTGACCAGGCCTTGGCTGGCATCAAGGCAACCAGCTGAATTCGTGATGGGTGCGAGGGGGTGAGTTGTGGCGAAGGCTGGTCTTGTGCGCATCGCTGGTCCTGTAACTTTCGATATGTGTGACCAGAATGCTAATTAGTTCGAATTTCCCCGAAATTTTACCGCAGACCTGACTATCTATTCGGGTATGATTAGCCCACAAAAGAGAGTCGAGTGAACTACGCACGGTGAACGCTGGTAAGGTGTAGGAAGAAGGACAATATCGGGCCTAACTCGTGAAAATTTAACCGAAATTCTGAAATTGGCATTCGAGTAAAAAGGATTACTTAGATGCGCTTGAAATACTGATTATCAAGCATCATACTCCCAGGGTATTTCAGTCACTGATAGAAACGAACAGGTGAGTTCCATGAGTCAGCTCAGAGGGAGAAGATGTGATCGCTGGAACAAAAGTTTATTGGCCTGACGTTTCGGATTCTCGCTCGAACCGATCATTAGAGACAGTCGCCGTTGATATCCCTGACGATCGGTTCAAGCGAGAAACAGAAACGTCAGGCCACTAGACCTCTTGTTCCAGCGATCGTATTTTCTTCTTCTGAGTATTAACGTCACACCAGGATGTCAGTTTTTAAATGAGCTTCCGTCCCGCAGTCCGCAAAACTACAATCAGTAAACATCGGCTATATAAGTAGTGTGCACTTTCCTGTGTGCTCTCCGATAGCCTCATAACTTCAACTATATTTTAAAACAGCATGCACGATATATTCTTTATTATACTAATTTTATAGCAAATTACGTCTTCTTCAAATTTTATACTTAAAGAAGGGGATCTCTTGATTTTAAACAACATTTCCGAATATCGCTAACTTTTAACCTGACATGCAGCTGCACATGCGTCTTATTTCTCTACGCTATTAAAAAGACGCAAAATAGGGTTGATAAAATTTAAGGATGAATGCGAGCTGTGTTTTATACTACAAAAGCAGCACTTATAAACGTAAAGATACGTTAATCTATGAATGAAAATTTTAAGGTCTTAAAAATCTCATTATTAGAAACTTTTTACAAACCGAAAGATAAACTTTCTTCAAGGTTAAAATTTTAAGAAAGCATGATTTCCTACCAAATGGAAACATGAAAGAATATTTTTGTGCATGCTTTCTATGGAATACATTTGAATTTATAAGGGCATCAAAAATAAATGGAGAAAGGCCATACAACGCAAGTAGAAATTTTTAAAGAAGCTTTTTTGGGTGGAATGAAAGAAGTTCATTTGAAAGCCAGCATTTGCGTGAGGCCAAAATATATTGGGAGTACGTTGCACGAAAATTAATATTGCAACCGCACCCAAGTATTTTTTTGCAATCAAATGCCAATTTCAGAATTTCGGTTAACAGTTCATGCGACAGGTCAGATACCGTTGTTTATCAGGTGGTCACGGCTGGTCACTAGGGAGGCAGATCTCAAAAGATTGGGTTGAAAACAAGCCAGGGAGAGAATCTACTGAGAACAATTGTATTACCGAATTCGGCCATTAAAATGTCAGCTTCTCTCAGCTAGGAACGCAGTCCGGGCATTGAGGGGTCAGTGTTTTAAGTATAGATCAACTGGTGCAAATCCAATTAAAAAGTGCCAGTTTTGTCCAACAGAGATAACCGAAATTCATGGGACGCAGGGAAACAGAATACTTAAAATAAAAAGGATGATCCGGAGCAGGAAGACAAAGAGGAACTGGATTATTGTGACTTTGAATTCTGTCACGATCTTGTCCGTGCAACAAGAAGTATAACTGAATCGACTGCATGAAATGTTTGCATGACAGTGAGATATGCCCACAACAAGCGTGAAGTCCTCCGTTTAGGAGTAAAAATGAGGTTTTCCTGATTTGTATAGTTAGATGTGACTTACAATACAGCGGTTTTATTTGCATTTAACGACCCGTTGCAAAATGTACGAAGACAAAACGCAACCGAATAGTTATCGGAAGGTTGGGAATGAACAACAACCTCTTGTTTGTCATTCAGTCGGTAAACTGACACAGTGCTTGAAACTTAAATGTCAAGTCTCTTAATAAGATAACAAAACAGCCCTGGTACGTGCGCGTGTCAGCCACAACTCTCACTAAAAATGACCTCCAGGGCATGAACGCAACAAAAAGAGGGATGGATTAGGATTGTGATTTGAAATGTGAACTAAAAGCTCTGCACCACGTGGTTTTAAATGAGGAGTCAGTGTGTGTGGGTGTGCGGGCATGTGGAATTGTAGAAAATGCGCAGTTTAAACTATATGGGTTGGATAAGACGACAATGGAGCAGCAAAAAACTCAATGGACGTTGAAGTGCAAGTGGAAAAGTGCACAGGGCGGGGCTGGATGAGCAGGTGACCTAAAGTTAGGCAACGTCATTAGTGAAGAATCTTTTCTTCGGCAAGCTGCACACAACTGCATGTTTTGGCTGTCATCTCTGAAAACAGTTTCGTACAAGTGATGTAGAAGGGTGGCTTCCTAATTTTCAACTCCGTTTTCGAAAAAGTACCCACTGCGCTAGACAGCTGTGACATAAAGAACCTATTAAATGTTTGGTCTTTGTCATCGTCAACCACTGAGCTCTATTCCGAGTTTGCAGCATTCATCAGGTAGTCGATGTGCCCAAGCTTAACCCAATGCACCCACGTAAAGCAGGGAGTTGAAATTCTACACAGCCACCCTTTGCTAACGACATGCTGAGTTCCATTAAACCCTAAGTATCCAGTAGTTAGGCTGACGATCAAACCTACTATCTGACTCAGACGACGAGGTCATGCGAGTGGACAGCATGAAGATGAATTTTCGTCAAATTCCTGTCAGCGAATTTTGTCCCAGCTAATGGGTCGTGCGTAGGACATCTGAAACCATGGAAAACGTGGTAAAAACGGACATCACGCGCATCGAGGGCTTTGTGGGTTACGGTTTAATTAGCTAGCGTATTAAGTGATACAAGGTTGAAGACGAGCTCGAAACTGGTGAAATGCAAACAGGGTGATCATCCAAAATACGGATAACATGCAGCAAGGAGCAAGCTGGATATGATATAATGAAGATTCATGTGAAAAACTCGGCGGCCTTGATGGGGTACGAACCCACACTAACGCTCTAGCCAAATGAGCTACGAGACCCCACTGGGAGCCGTGAGTTTAATGACACTTGGGTCAAGTTACCTGCTCAGCCTAATGCAACTTATGGAATCCACCAATTCTGATACAGTAAGCTGACTGTCCAAGTAGGATTTCCTAAGCAATCAATCTAGAATTCACCAGATGACTACCAGGCTCAATTAATTAGTAGGGGATTTTGACAGATTTGAATAATTCATTTGACCCGCTTGCGGAAAACTCGGCGGCCTCGGCGGGAAGGTTATTACAAAGCATAACGTCCGTTGCAGAAGCATGGTTTGGTCAGATCTCGCTCTGATTTAGAGGCACATTCTAGCCTCAGACATCATGCTGACCATAAGCCGGGGATGAGCTCGCCTCAACAGGAGATTATGAGCGGGGAAAACTGTTATCGTTTTCGCGCTGAAATAAACGCGAAAAAAAACTACGTGTTCGGTTGTCAGTCACTCTCATGGCCTTTGGTGATATCGAAAAGAATCTGGCGGTCTAACAGCACAAAAACGGTCCGCAATATAAGATTCAATTTTTTTCAATCCATAAGCAGATATCGCTGGCTACATTTATAAATAAAACCGCAAACAGAGACCACAACCATGTGAGCTACTGATGTCAGTGAAGACGTTTGACTGTGTCAACGTTTTGTTAATACTTCGTACACTGAAGCTACAGGGCAGAGTGAGAGGCGCGACGTTATTCAGTTCAAATCTACAAGCAGGGTGTTCGGACGAGGCATGAACACGCAAGCACTAACTGGTGATGGATTCATGAGCAGAACTCGACGTAACTCGTCACCAAATGCATACCACAGTCAACAAGCAAATGTAAACCTACTTCCTCTATATCTACTTGAGAGAGCAGACCTACTTGTATCAACTTGAGAGAGCATACCTACTTGTAGCTGAAACCTAGGTCGATGATTCCCAAGACGCAAAAGACTGCGTTAGCAGGCGAGATACCACAGACCGGAAACATGTCAACGAGTTATCAGTGATGGGCGGCAACAGTACCAGATAAACTACATAGACATCCAAAAAATCCTCAGCGAAACTAAGAAACTCAAACAAACACAAATCGGCTGGAGCAAAAAAAACTATCTAATCATCCACCTTCTAAAATTTTCCTGAGGATTTTCGGCTTCTGGACTAAGCTGGCAACTACCACAAAACGTAAGAACAGAAAAGAAAGCGGATTGGTTGAGAGACCTCGCGAATAAAGTGGTTTCTGGCTGCGTTTGCCAAACTCCAATAGCCTGTTGCGGAAGTTATGTACGATAACAACCTAAAAGGGCTGCTCAACTTCTGAAGGAACGGAATAGTCATTAGTAATAAAACGAGCCACTGCCCGGGATTACTCACAGAGAGGACAAACAATCGGTTTGATTAACTGATTCTTCACGAAAGGTGATAAGTGGTCAAAATTCTGAATTCCTATTCACGGGATTAAAAGGTCGACGCAGTCAATTGAACGACCTGTGTAGCGAAGTATCCTAAAATTAAAAGGTAGGCCAGTGGGGAGAGGAAAGAATCCACTTCGTGCGCCCAGGAATAACAAAAAAGGCTGGTTATGAGCATTTCATCAAGCATCACCGTTTAACAGTCGTCCGCCAATCGTTAGAAAGTTTTTCATCAAAGACTTGGTGTGCACGAGAATAAAACTGGCTGGTGATAGGGGATGTTCCGTGTCTTCAGGTCGCATGCAGACCAGAGCTTTCTCTAGCAAGTCCTTTACGAGAAAGCACAGGATGGTTCCGCGAGCCCTAAGCGGCTAAGCCCATCAACGAAGATTCACTCCGATGTCAGATTGTTCACGCAAATCATGCGAGAACTAACAAGCTCTCAGGTAATTGTAGCTTTTTGATCCAATCTCATTAGCACTATATGCACAGGGCCCCAAAATTGTCAAAATCGACTGTCAAATCTGACCCCGATTCCTTTAGGTCCGACGGCCAGCTTGTATAGCCAAACAGCTCACCGCAACGGACTGTGTAGTAGCGATACTGATTCCATTGCAGTGAACGAGCGCATACAATCACATGAGTCTGAAACGTAGGCAATCTAGTCAGATAAAGGCTCGTATTTCGAAATGGCGCATAAATTCAGAAAGAGGGATTTACATACTAGCCTAGCTGCTAGCTACGGGGTGCATCCAAAAGTGGCGAACAATGGAAGGCTAGCTGTGAGTCAGACTACTCAAGCAGGAGTGAATGCTGGAGATGTTTGAATGTACTTGAACCTTTGTACATTAATTCTGACGATACACAGACTTTTTATTACAAAACAGAGGTTTGCGGCCCGTCTTGAGGTAAAATTCCTAATTAGACCTTCGAGAAAGGAAGATCCCCAGCATTAACTCCCGCTTCACACAACACCAGAATAACCCATGCGACGGTAGATGCCGTGAAGCGATCTTCCCCTTGAAGCAGACGGATCATACGATGTTGACGTGGAAAGCAATCAATGAGAACTTAAGATTCACTTTACGAAAACATCTGTGGACCTTTATACAGGCCAACGTCAACTGCCTACCAGGGCCTAAAAGAACACATTAAATGATTCCTTCATTGTGATTTGCTGGTTGTTGGCGGGGTAAAGATGCCTTTTATGACCACCTAAACAGTATACGAGAACAAGAACCACCCGCAATAAAAGTTGATTTATTCCAAATTTCAAGGAAGTTAGGTTTGAGCTTAAGGTGAGGGCTAGGGGTAAGTTGAAGACTAAAGTGACGATCAGAGTTTGGGCTAGGGTCAGGGCTAAAGTTTGGGTTTGCATTAACCGTAGAGTTTAGGTTTAGGGTAAGGCTAGGGTTAAGATTAAGGCCAGAGTTAAGTTTTATGTTACAGTTAAGACACAGGAATATTTTCCTTTCTTGAAATGTACCGCAAGGTCACCTGTTAGGTGAACGGGGCATTTCTATTTCCATGTCCTGTTTAGGCGGTCATACAAGTCAGCCTTACCGTTAGGAGAAACCAAAATTATTAAATTGGGGCAGGCGACTCCTCAAACAAGGCATGGATCTCGATGCAAAAACGACGAGAGGATGTTGAACCTGGCTAACGAGAACCAAATACTTGCCCTTAACACGCTCGTCCAGCATTGCCAAACAACTGAGAACCTGAGAGTCAAACGATGGCCAAACGCCCAGACAGATCGACAACATTCTACCCAGTTCAAGGTTACTTGACTGGGTTCATTATCGATATACATTATAAAATATGACGATGATCATGGGTCAGATCATGTTCTCGGTCGCATAAGCCTGAAAGTTCACTTCTCCGTACCCAAATTGTCACATGTCGCAAAACGACAACCCAACATAGCTAAAACTCAGAGCACATAAATCCGGTCTCGTTTTTCGGTCCAGATTAAAGGAGGAGGCAGCAGCAAATGGTCAGCACCGAGGGCACCAGTCAGTGAAGCAGCTGACAGGATTCTTAGATTCTCCAAACTGAGTCAAAACAAGTGTACCAGCCGAAGAAAGAAACCCTGGTAAGTCCAGGCAGTTCAAGCCAAGTATCACAACGATATTTCACAAATTTTGGGGTGTCCGCAAGATCTGCTGGAGATGATCGCAAAAAATCAGTGGGCTGAAGTGGTTACGTCCACAAAGCAGGACTCGAACGTCTGCAACGCTCTAAAACTCTACCAACCTAGTCGCCAAGAAAGTTGAAGATATTCGGTTCCATTCAACATTCGAATAGGAAATTTAGTGCTGAGAATCCGGCCAAGGGCGCGAGATGGTGTAATTACATCGAGCGCCTCTTCAACTTCGACGATTAAACCAACACCTCATCGCCCTCCTCTCCAGCAGAGTATTCCGACCCTGGTTATTTAATCGTACGACCTCTACTCTCAGGAATCAATCACTAAGGTAGTGCTGAGGCTGCACAATAAGATGCCCGGAGAGGACGGTATCCGGAGGCCTAAGACCGTCTGACATGTTGACTTCACTGCCCCGTTCGATCCCGATCGTTGGAAGTTCGTGTGGCGCACGGTTAATTTTAACAGCATTCCGGCAAAAATCATCCCGGTGATCAAACTCCGTTAGCACTGTAGCATTCCTGGAGTTCTGGTTCACAAAACCCGTCCAGTCGCTCAATATCTGGTTTGAAGTGAAACAGGGTTTCATTTTGTCGACCGGCTATCCAGCTTAAACACTGACTGGATTATCGGAGAACAACGCGATGCGAAAGGTGTTAAATTTGCACCCGAAAGCCGGCTGATTGACCCTGACTACGCCAGCAATATCACTTTTCTAGCATCATGTTATGGTGGCCTACAAAATGTAGCGCCATGGATGAATGAGGTCACTAAATCAGTCGGTTTAGTCATAAAACGGTGAAAGCGCAAATCCGTTCGAGCTGACTGTAAACTGGACAACTTGAATTACCTCGGGGCGAATTCGTTGTCAAATGGAGAGGGAAGGGACCAGCATTAAAATGAGCCTATAAACATTTCGGGATATCCTCATCGTCACAAAAAATACGCGAGTACCCAGCATCAATCGGGTCAGGCCTCGTTTGCGGTTATGAGTCGTCGGCTGTGCGCGCGAGCAGATGAAAGTTACGCCAGTGGGTTCATGCATTTCGAAACTTATCGTCGAGACGGTCCCGCAACGATTGAAGTTGCTGGTGTTCCAACAACACAGAGCAAAATTCTGGGTTCGGTATGCGGATAATGCCTTCGTCATTGGAGGGTATTAGGCACTGGTATTCAAAGTATATCTTAACGCCGTTTTCCCAGGTATAAAATATATCATGGAGGAATAAAATGAACAGCCGGTGTGCCTAGATGTCTTCGTGTGCCGAAAAGATTGTGACCTAAAAATTCAAGGGTTCAGAAACGCGGTAAATACGACGCAATTACTGGATTTTCACAGCAACCAAGTAATCGGCTACAAATCAATTGTGTAATGGCCTTTTATCAGTATGTTGAGACGCGATGCAGTGAAATAAAAGAGCAGGTTACTGAATTAAAATGACTTCGACGGACGTCTAAATCGAGCGGCTACTCACGCAATTTCGCCCACCGGTGCATGCGCAAATTAAACGAGACCGAACTGCACAATTTCTACATTTTGGCGGGCGCTCCCGTGTGTGAAGAACCTCTCGGAGACCGTCAGCCACCTTCTCAAACCACTTGGAGTTGGGATTGCACGCATACCGGAGAAAACAATCAGTTACCAGCTAATGAGGTGTGAAACGAACACCTCACAGGGTAGAAAACACTTGCAGTCGTTTTTCGTATGTGGTGCATTTGCGGACAAAGCAAGTACCTAGAATAAACTGGAAGAATACTCTGGACGTAGATGGCCGACCACGCCGCAGCAGTGAGGGAGGGAGGAGGAGTAGGAGGAGGAGGAGGAGGAGGAGGGAGGAGGAGGAGGAGGAGGAGGGAGGAGGGAGGAGGAGGAGGAGGAGGAGGAGGAGGAGGAGGAGGAGGAGGAGGAGGAGGAGGAGGAGGAGGAGGAGGAGGAGGAGGAGGAGGAGGAGGAGGAGGAGGAGGAGGGAGGAGGAGGAGGAGGAGGAGGAGTAGGAGGAGGAGGAGGAATGACACAAACTCCCAACTCGCGGCTCATTTGACGGGACCCGCCACTCTTTCAATATCGACAAGATTAAAATTCTCGCAAGAGGTGAGCCACGAGCCCTCAGTCCATTAACAATCACAATAGCCGCCCCAGAGTCAAGACGACTGGGCGGAGTAATTAGCCGCGCGGGAAGCACACGGGCGAACATTAGCTGCAGTGTCAGTGAGTCAAAGGGCCAACTAAGTATCCCGAACATACCCAACACTAGCGCTGAAATTACAGCAATTAACGACGCGGCTGCGGGCAATCATGCCATTATTGCACTAACTAGCTGCGGAGAGCGCTGGAACCGAAAAATCATGACAGATATGCAGTGACGAACCAATCGCATCCTTTAAATACAGCAAATCCGGTCCCACCGTCGCCCTTACCTGATGCTCTTCCTGATGCTGGATTGGAGTGCACTTGCAAAACGTCAGGCGTATCAAAGTCTTGTTCCAACGATTGTATCACTTCCAATGCTGCCTGGAAAGCATAGCTGCACATACATCATCAGTTTCACATCCTGTAACAATATGCGAATACTTTGGAGAAATCAAGAGTAATCAATGCACTTGTGCGCATCAATGCCGGAGACGAGGGCAAAAAGTCGTATCCTCGTGGCTATTCGATGTCAGTTCTATGAGGACTAATGGTGTCCTGAGGAAGCATAGTGTGGTAACGCAGGGAATACGGTCAGTGAGGTATCCGCTAGAATTAGAAAGGCCTGCACTGGCCTTGGCCATGATACGACAACCGAAAGTTTAACGCCAGCATCCGATGGGCGCTGTTTTCGCAGATGATAACAAACCTATGCATTGAGACCCCAAAATGTGTGGTCAGGAAGATTACTATTAGTAAATTCACTAACTTAGACAGTTTTCTTGTTCTAGTGCCGCCCCGTTACATACAGTGAATACCAGTAACCAAATGCGCGTCAGAGGATTGCCGCGTTGTTTACAGGGTTCCACAGAACCGACCAAATCTAGTAAAGGACTACAGGTACGTGACGGCGGAGGCGGTCGCCATTCTTTTATACAATCCCATCCACTGCTTTCAGTAAGCTTTTATTGAATCATTAAAGACTCTTTAGCGGAAACTCAATGTGACCAGTATCTTGAGGTAACGATCGATTAAAGAGGACACCTCTCGTGCATGTGAGAGCCCAGAGCCTCGTGAAAGTACCCGCACTGCGGTCGAAAAAAGCTTTGGTCTACGAATTATGCGACTGACTATCCGATTAGGCAGTTATTTTACGCTGCTGATAAGGTCCAACAATAATGTCCGCCTTGAACTCAGTACTGAGCATGAGAACATGTCGAATCTACCACTCCAACACTGTTCAAAGCTTTTGGAGTAAATTATCAAGTTAAATTCGATGACTGGAGCACAAAGGACGTAAGTTGACTTACTGATGTGTCAAGCACCTTCGTAGCCGCCTCAAGCAGCAGCAAAACAGCGGCGAAAATTATCGACTTATTTGTTCGTACCTATTATTGCAGCCAAAATGTGGTGCCTGGTAATTATATTTACAACATCCGGGGTTGACGCCAGTCCTGACACAAAACAGACGAACAAGTCCGACAGGGCGAGATCGTCATACCTATCTCTGAGGGCTTGGCGACATCAATGGTCGATCTAAGCCTGTGCACGGACGGAACATGCGAAGGCGCCACAATATTCGGAACGGCTGCTGACTTTATGTACTTCCATGCGAGGTGGGGGAGGGAAAGAGGGATGAGACGTCGTGCTTAGACACTTTATCCGGCAC
Organism: Schistocephalus solidus; assembly: GCA_017591395.1. Lineage (NCBI taxonomy): Eukaryota > Metazoa > Platyhelminthes > Cestoda > Diphyllobothriidea > Diphyllobothriidae > Schistocephalus > Schistocephalus solidus. Next base: position 11,315 of record WEDG01003357.1, on the reverse strand, counting down.
CCGTACGAAATGTGTTTACATATGACTATTTTCATCAACATGGCACATTGAAGTATTTGAGTGGTTGGGTGTGCGTGCGTGCTTCACTTCACAGACACACTCACTTGGAGAAGGGCTCGGTTCACCTAGGCACAATGGGCTGGCTGCAAAAAACGGTGTCAAAGTAAGCGCCTCTAATTTGCGTCATAGAAACAGGCGACAATTTCAATGATCTTAGTAAATAATGCAGGTGTTTTGAAACAGACCGTAGGTTGCATGTCAGGATCAGATCGCCATTACCATAGTAGACGCGCATGTGCGGATTTTGCATGCATTAGGTGAACAGGTGAGGCATGAAATGTGTAGGATTAAGAGGTGCAGGGCGACCAAAGATATTCACCGATTTTTGGAAACGTAAATGAGCCCGGTGACCCAATAGTGACTATTATGGTCACTAAAAGAGCTACAAAAAGTAGTTATGCTGCACCACACTCTTGTCGCCGTTCTGCGCTTTTTCTGGAAAAATCGACGAAAATGCCGAGATCGCAGTTAGCTGATTTTAAAATCAAAACCCTATAGGGCACAGTGTGTCCAGCAGATCAGCCTTTTGTACTTTAAGGTTTAGAAGAAACTGGAAAGGAAATAAAGAAAGGGGCGAAAGCGGGTGGGCGTGGCAAAACGAGGCGATCGTCGCATTTCTTTAATATCGGGCATAACAGTCCACATAAGAAAAGGTCAATCTACCAACGTTTTATCTCTTTTGGTCGGGAGCAGGTGGTTACCCCGGTGATAGTAGTATTCAGCGTGAGCGGCGACAACAAGGTCGGGCGGTGTTCAATAAACGAGCAGGTTACAAGCGGCCAGGAAAGATATTACGATCAAAAGATCTTGAGATATTTTACGTTTTTTTTTCATGATACACGAAATGTAACGAAAGCCAAAATTGTTCAGTTCGTATGCGCCATGTAGTTGCTGCAACTCGAGATTTAATCGTTTTCTTTGACAATCAGTTGGGGTCACACTGTGCATCCAAATAAATGCTATCTGACGATCTGTCACGAACAAGGAGTGAGTAGACATGTTAACTCAATAATTACTGAAAGTTATGTCCAAAAGAAGATGCATACTTAGTATTCACGGGGCTTGGCCCTATAAAAGATTGAAAAAGTCACTTTGCAGTCAAAGTATGGTAAAAGAATGTTCGGTTTACAAATTAATTAGCAATTTATATTAAACGGCCGAAGCATATTCACTAGTAAATTCGTTAGTTTTAGTTGAAGTGCACGAATAAATTAGCATTTAATTGCTACTGAGATGAGAAGTGAAGTGAGAGTCCGCAGCGGTTAAAGTCAACTGCCGTACTTTAAATGGTGCTAGGAAAAAAATAGGGCACAATCTTAAGGCCTGAAACAGTCTTATTTTCTTATTTTACAAAACATGTGCGCAAATGACTTACGACAACTGAAAGAGTTGTTCGAGAAAAGGAGGCCTTTTTTAAGGAGTTTTTTTTAACTCGGAAGGGTAAAACACGGACTCTAATCAAAATTTCTACAAAAGACAAAATGGATAATGACTAAGGAGCCTTGATTACAAAGGTTAGGGCGGTTGAAGTGCTTTATTTTACGTCAACAGTCACCATGTTGCCATTATAGGACTCTCTCTAATGGTTAGCGGCAGACACTCTGGGATCAAATGGAAGGCCTGTACACAGTCCTGTAACCCGGCTACTCGGTGCATGTCACTCATAAGTTGTTCTGAAAAATAATTCCACACAAGAATGCAGAACGATATTTTGCATCAGCATTTGCATGAACAGAGATTCCCATCTTACGGGGGTTTTAATTGATAACACCTCAAACAAGCGGCTAGTCCGGCTTGAAGAAGAAGACCTCTGTACAGTAGCTCTCACACAGAAATTTACTAAGTACGCCACCGGCAAATCCTTTATACGTCCCAAGAACCTGGCTCGATCTGACTTTCACCTGTTTGCCAAGTTAAAGAACTAGCGTGGTAGGAGATACGCACAATGTTGGTACATCATCTACAGAACTCATCCACGAGCAAGACAAAATTTCGTACTTCGACAGCAAGGAAAAGGTTCTAGTTGACAATTCAGTCGTCGTTTCCGACGACGCCCACAGTGTCCCCCGCAGCAGGATGGGCGCAGGGACGGTAACTTGCGCGTGAATCATTTTATAGTGATAGGAGACTTGCGCAATATCTAACGCACTCTCTCCTCCCTCACTCAGCTGGCTCGACGTCATGACAGAGTTCAGAAGGGTGGAGGCGGGATGAGGCACAGGTGGTTGGGACAGCGTGAGCCTAAACCCAGGTGTGCCATCACACCACACCCTCTGCGCGTGGCCCACACACCTGATCCGCGCACCACAGGATTGCACCTGTGCCGAACATAGGAAAACGCTGACCGAATAAAGATAGACATGAGACACAATCATAAATTAATGAACAGACTTCGGTGTGATGACTTCCATCCGAAAACCCTTCCAAATACTTGGGAAATTACACTAAAAACTTTTTGGTGTTTGGCGTCTGCCATTTGCCCTGAAGATGATAGCAAAAAGATCCACTTCTCATTGTACGTAATCAAAAATAATTAGAAGAATGAATTAGTTTAGTGCGACAAAAATTGTGGTTCAGAATTTTTTGGAATTCACGTCTTTTTGTACCGATTACGAAGCACCCCAAAAATTGTCCATAAAAATACATCAAGGTTTGAATTTTCGTGTATTCTTTCTAAGGAGAGAAATATTTGTTGCAACATAAGCATCGAAATCTAAAAGACTCGAAGAAGACATCTATCAATAGAAGATAAAGTAACTTTGAACATGCCCTGTGCATGGCATCACAGAAACCCCAACTATGTAGTTAGTTAGTTTGTTAGTTAACGCCATAACCAAGACGCATAATGCAGGGTTTCCAGGGTTCCCGCGCACGTGCCGACGTTATTCTTTACTGAAGCAGTTCAGTAAAAAGCGATCAAAATTTGCTATCAATTCTGCTATAGAAGGCTGGTACCCCTTATATCTTCTGTTTTGCCAGTAACAGACTTTTCAAACAGTGATGTACATTCGGCAAATTACCGCAGCCACAAGAGCTCCAGAGAGATGTAGTAAGAATTAAAATCAACAAGCACGTCTGTGGGGCCTCTGTAATCTTTTAATAAGTCAAAATTGACCTTTGAATGTCTGAAAGGTCAGCAACAAGTAGCTGTAGGAGAGTCCGCCAAACATAAGCTGCAAAGTACGTAAAATGTGCAATTTAAAACTCAATGAGCCGCGAAAGACAGCAGACGTCACACCAACGAGTGGTAGATATGAGGTTTTAAAATCGATTTACGCAACCATCCGATTCGTCAGTGTGCACAAACTGCCTTTATTTAGCAACCTCTAAGATAGCAGTCGGGTTGGCTAGAGGCCTACATTTCTGGGCGTGATATACAAGAAGACTCGCTACCAGGGAGACATGTCGCCAAGGCGACATTGAGGAACTAACTGCTTGTGTCACGCCAAGCATAGCCACTGACAGCAATGCCTCTATAAGAAGCCTTTAAGGCACTCAAATCGCTAGCCGAAAAGTAACGAGAATGAACAGAGAGTTAGGATGCGGGCCCATAGCAACAACTTCGGTCATCACGGTGAGACTTCTTTTTCATGGATATAGTTCAGGTCCAAGTTCGTAGGGCGGGAAAAACAGTCAGACAAGAACTGTACAACGTACTTTCTCAGTATGTCCGACAGAGGAATAAAGTGCCATCGCTTCAGAATCTGTGACAGATGGCCGGCCAAAAGTGATGAAATCAGGCCAGAAACAAGAAGTTTGCTTAAACACAGGCATGTAATTGACTGTTGGACGCATGCGTGGACCGATTAGAGGAGCGAAAAAGACAGTGAGCATTAGATGGATGGCGTGAACGTCATGCACCTATACTTCTAGATCCTCTAGAAAGTAGTCAACTTATTTCTAGGGAAATTCGCACGGCCAGAAAACAATATAGCTTATGAACAACTGAGTTGTGGTAGAGAAAAACATTGTATTCAAACTATCAACTCCTTGTGTATAAGAGCAAAGGCTAGAGGTATAGGTGTGGAATACTGTTATCAAAAATGCTACCCGCTTTCCCAACACAAGGAGGAAAGATAAAATCCCATCGAAAGGTGAAAGTGGTGAAAGGTTGGAATGAGACCTATGGAAAAGTTCCCACAAATCAGGCAAGAAATGAGAAACCAGGAGATGCGTGAAAAACTATAATCTACAGTGGCGTTTACTAAATGGACGCAGTCGGTGGTGTTACCAGCAGAATGACTGACAGTAAAACTTCGAAAGCAAACTCGATGCGTCTATGTCTGATGGTGCAAAAGGTATAGCAGTAACAACTCGAGCCTTCCTGTCGGATATTAACGGATTGTCCTGTTATTATTAATTAGCCATAGATACATAGATACCGAGTTTTAGCTCTATTGAAGTACTGAAAGGTGCAAGACAAATAAATATACGTCGAATAGCTGCGACAAACTAGTGGTGGATTTTGGGCAGCTACCCCGATTATCAACAGAATAATTTTACCCGTCAGATCAAGACGTTGGTATCAAATGCCTTTTACAGCTATTTGCAGAGATCACCTGTCAATATGCTCTTTGAGCGCTACTAGAGAGAAGATTGAGGAATTCGAGCGTCATTTGGTAAATGACAAGACGAAACGAGTCCTAAGAAGAAGATTTCCTACAGCTCTTTTTTCAACTAAGGAAAACGCCGGTAGTCGAGCTTCATTCTGGAGGATCGGTTAGATTATCGATGGGCTAATACTCCTCAATAAGTCTACAAGGGCGATCCAAGTAGTCATACGTACGTCAGTTCGAACGTCGTAGACCGACGATGCTCCACAGAAAGGCGCACGGACGGTAACTTATGCGCAAATTAGTTTTAAGCGATAGTATACTTGCACTGCATCTACCGCACTCTCTCTTCCCTTACCTGCCTGTGCCCGGTGTCAAGACATAGTGAAGAAGACCGGGGCGGGGTCGGGAGCAGATGAAGCATCTCCCACGGAGTGGAAGAACGGGTGCGGCATGAGCCTGCAGCTACGCGTGCCCATGTTGGACGCGCTTACTCCCATGCTCGGCATTTGTTATGGGACCTTATCCCAGAATAATAACGCCTGCCGCACCCTGATTCGGCCTGCGTGTTGGCCCAGCGCATATACAATGCGGCCTGTTTAGGGGGCACAGTCATACATACAAGGAGCTACTCACGAAGCTACATGTTGCCAATCAAAAATTCAAGAACCACCCATACTTGGCTCGAATAGTCATTAAATACAGAGAGCGGCCCATACGGTCATTAACAAGGTACTCTTGACATCGTGAAGGATGCCTTCGGATTTAACGACAATTACTGATACAGAGTGGAAATCGCAATTTTTAGGACAATGCAATGGCTTATCACTAACAAAGGACATAAGTTTAACCACGGTTTAAACCAAAGTCTGTTTCGCAGATAACGACTAGCCTCTGTGTTTGACCTCGTATGAACTTTTATTTTTACGAACAACCCTGTCATAAATCCTACTAACACTTTTGCGTCTATCAAAAGGAACGGAAAAATAATAAAGAAGGGATTTTTCATGCAAAAAATTTGACCTTGCACTTAACTGTACAAGCTATCTTACTACTGATAGATTCACAAAAAAGGCAATGCAGAAAGGGCCGAAATTAATTGTTGTTACGGCTTATCGTATTTACGCGGACAAAATTAGCCTTAGTCACGTGTAAAATAGCTACTTATCACACCTTTGTATTCCGGTCAACTTATCCGTTTTCCCAGCTAGTAGCTAATAAATCCTAAGCTCATCCATGTCCCCTCTTTAAGGATAAGCGCTTCTTTACAATTTTTTTTGTCTGGGGTTGTGAGCTAGACAGTGTCTGAAGTGCAGTAATTTTCATGCAGTCTACAACACTTTAGGAGTTTCCAGTTAGTACAACTCCAACTGCCCGATGGCCAAATTCAGGTACAGATAAATGTCGCAAATTGTTATTCTTTATTCTGAAAAGAGAGTCTTTGTTTGCTTTGTGCTGGTGCTCGATGCCTTCGAAAAGAAGCTACCCGGTCAATTAAGGGCACAAAGGCGACTAAATGAGTCATTGGGTGCTAGGATGCAGACGGTTATGTAAATGGATGTCCGTTTAACTCACATTTTATCAGAGTACTAGACTAAGTGGCTGGATTACAATGAACTGTTGTTTCCACTAAAAAAATAATTAAAACTTAGTTGACTTGAGAAATTAGCCCTTGAAAAATAAAATGAAGATGCATTAAAATATGCATGTAAAGAGGACGAAATCGGTGTGGACGCAGGATATGGAATGATGGAAAGGCAGAAAATATCAACAATTGCCTTACAGGAGCAAAGAGCAATGATTAAGAGAAATCTCGCCGGGTCAGGCACCCCCCACAGAAATTGAATATCAGGGGAAGTGGGCGCAGAATATTAACCCAAAGTCAGCCGGCAAGATCGAATTGCCTACGTTCTGCGGTAAACAGGATTATCACGAAGTCTACATTAACTTAAAAACCTCAAACTACACACGCGACTGGTAAAAAACATAGATAGGCACAAGTAGAAGCAGTAAACCAAATTATAAGTTCTAAGAGACAATTTAGAACAGCAAAGGGACAAAGTGAAGCATATATGAGCGAGAGGAGGTAGACGAACTAGCACTAACGTCCCGAAAGTTTGAACCATACCGCAATGACAATACGCATACCAGGAGGCGTTGCGAAATGACTAACGTAACTGCCGCCTACTTATAGAATATTCGGTTCCTTCCACAATGCTAGGATGTTCATTTAGATAGTATTTTAGAGCAGACTCCTTCGCATGCGTCTCCTTAGAGCAAAGACCTAGAAACAGCTGAATTTCTCTGGAACAAATGACAGTCCGGATAGCGACAGAAAGCTAGTCGAAAACTAGGTCTTGCAGTTAGGAGCCCATAAAGCAAGCTGATTTTTCTGTTGATCTTGATTCAAAACGCATTGCCTGGGTAATGGCGACTTATTCTTGGAGGTAGGGAAAGGGAAAACCAAGACAGCATCGGTTCAGCTGTGTTCGAAGTTTTATTGGGTCTGAATGATAATATTAAGGAGGTTGAGATTGAGATCAAGTGCAGTGGCTGACAAATAAAATAGCCCTAACCTAGGCATGACAAAATACTTTCGATTTTCCACGTTTGGAGCAGTCTTCATTCAGATAGTTCGCAATTTTGCAGGCTATTAACTCAATACCCGATGAGGCTATTAAAAGACATTCGACATGCAGCAACGGAACCGTCGTTCTCTGTCATCCCTAGGAAGGTTTTATAAGTAGAAATAAAGTGCTTCTTTGAAGAAACAGTTTACATGCGAGAGCATTCCACACCTGAGCCTAAGACCTTGCCAAACTTGTTTGCTGATATGATCAGAGTGGGTCGGTTTTACTTCCGTACCTGGCTGTATCAGTAGGCACCTTCAATTATAAAACTAAAACTTGATACATATTCCTGACAGTTATCACATTCGATGGATTTTGTACTTGCGGCGAAGACGTAACTTAGACGGCATTCAGAATCGTACACACAGAAAAAGTGATAGAAGGATATTGAGCGTTTTGTAGATCTGCTTTAAACACGGGATATCTCATATAAACTTAAATAAACTATTTGTCTCAGTATTCAAAAAGTTTACAAAGGGTGGGAAATTCACCTGAAAGAGGTCGCCGGGGACTGACTCGTCAGCGTTACCTGGACTGACAATGGGTTGCAAGCCAGTGAAGGTAGGATCGAACATAGAAACATCTGAATCAGATAACAGCTCAGGGCGGAAGGGTGGCTCCATTTTTCGATCATAAACATCTGCCCAATTCACGTCCTTGAGTATGGTTACAAAAGTAATGATAAGGTAGTCAACCAATGACGTTTCGAAGAAAAGTTTTCACGCATGCAAAGGCACAAACCACTGCTCAAAAAAGTCAATGAGCTTCTATTCTGATTAATTCTAGTAAGAAATATGCCTAAGATTGAAAGGGGTAAAAGAAATGAAAACTTGTTGCAGGACACAACTGAAACTAAAACAAATCACTTACAACGCATGTTAACTTTTTTAAACATATGCACTTGTATCTGGTAAGATTTCAATCATTAATGATTTAACAGGTCTAACATTCAGTATCCATTCTGGAGATTTTTCCATTGAAGCAAAACCCCAACAACCGCCTATCTGGACAAAGTCATTGACATGAATTTTGTGGATTTTTTCGATAAAGAAGTTGGGGGAATTTGCAGGTGATCTATAAAAACATACTCAAAAAGGGGCTGAGCCTAACTCCTCCTTTTAAGTGTTGCTTAGCAGGACAATGTTTATAAGAATTCCCGCCACAGCAACTAACTTAATCAACTTTGTTCGTTAGAGGGAAAGATAATAGTTGATGGATGAGTGAGCGATTCGTTGGAAAAGCAATTAGTTTAGAAGGAGTTGTGCTAAAACCTTAAAGTCATTTTCAATTAACTGTAAATATCAAGAGGAAGGTAGGCTAAAACTTTCTCGCTAGATTTTTCAAGTCGGCTTTCTAATTGACTGTTCCTATTATTATCACTTTTGAATCGCAAAGCTTCTGGATGCACTCACGTAACGCTTAAAAAAACGCTGTTGCTTGATTTCTTCAACATCATTCTTCGCTCCAAGTCTTTCTTTCGGGTCCTTTCTCAAAAGCCCACGAATTAGGCTGATTGCCTCAGGAGAAAATGAAGGAGGAAACTTGACCTGGCTCTTAAGAATCTGCAAGGGTATTGAGGCGCAAAACGTGTATTTACCTTCTCAGCGGTGGCTTTTTTGTTTTCTTCTTGACTAAATGGAGGCTAATGTGCTCTAGTAACGCAAAAATGGAGAACAATTACCCCACCGGAGAGCATGTCAAACAGGAGAGTTCCGAGACTCCACCAATCGACGGCCCTTCCATGGCCAGCACATCGAATGATTTCCGGGGCCCTATTAGTGATAAATAGAAGTTAAAAAAATTACATGTATTCAATTGTCCCGCAGAAAGTATTCGTAGTACAAGCACCTTCTTTTGACAAGCCAAAATCCGTCAGTTTGACGTGGCCTGCTTTGTCAAGCAGTATGTTCTCGGGTTTCAAATCACGGTAGATGATCCCAAGGGAATGCAAATGACCGATTGCTAGTGCTATTTCCGAAATATAAAAGCATGCTGCATCTTCCATCAAAAAGCCCTCACGTTCCAGATAACGGAAGAGTTCACCACCTGGGCAGTACTCTAATACTATATACAAATTCGACCGATTCTGAAAAGCATAATGCAGACGAACTAAGAATGGGTGCTTTTAAAGATAAGATGGACGCAAGGGCTCACTCTTAAAACTTCAAGGATGTTGCGTTCCGACACGGTGTGAGCAGTGTTTTTCTCATTACAAACAAGTCTGGCTTTTTTCAGGACCTTCATTGCGTAGAATTTTCCTTTGTCACTGCTTTCGGTAGCTCTTTGCACCAAAAACACCTATAAAAATGGTAAATGAAAAAAAAACAAAAGACAACCGTTCCATAACCTCCTTTCCCGATAACCTTCAGCACGTTAAAGTCTTCCGCGTTCACTTTACCATGAGGATTGACTGTTTCTTCACAAATTTCAACCGTTTCAGTGCCAGGTCGTCGTCTTCACATTAAAAATAAGATGAAATATTGCATACTCAGGTTGTCCGGCGAAACTTTCAAAGTTATTCCCGATCTATGACAAAATGAGCAAAAGATGCTACAAACCCTTTCAATATTTGGAACGTCTCCTGCAGTCGGTTGTTCTATATCCGACGATTCAGAGGCCTTCTCATCAATGTCCATTTCCACGGTGGACATCTCAATGTCAGGATCCACCGACATGAACGATAACTCAGCCATCCCCGTCCGAAAATGAAGCAGCGGCCTAGCTACACATATCCATTGGCAGTGAGCTTATGGGGTATTGAGGACCCTGAAAAGGCAATCTTTCGAAACAACTCAATGTGGGGAAGTCGGCGTATGCGGAAGCAACCGAAGGCGTTGCACATGTCACAAACGTTATTATTTGGAGAACTCAACATTGTTTTTTTCGTCTTAAATTTGTTTAAAAGTCCTTAAATACCTAACTGATGACATGCTGACCTAAATGATTGGAAGAGATTTAGCCGTTTATGACGTTACACCACTTGCAGTATATAATTTCGCTTGTGAACAGATAGCGTACTGTATAAAAGATAAATAGATAACGATATAACTGTTCGACTTATAGGATTATTTAAAAAAAATATCTGCAATATAACCGGATGGGAGTGTATCGCTATCGGCAGATAGGGAATGTTTCACGTGAGTCATGAAGTAGCAGAAAAAACGGCCTTATAAGCAAAATTGAGAGATTTGACAGCCTTTGGGAGGAAAACGTCAAGGGATATCCAGACACACGCTACTTCACACCACCCATTCTGTATCCTTGCGGAAGTGTGTAATTCCCAAAACTGCAAACAACGTCTCGTCGCATTTATCGAAAAATTTCAAGATCAGCGATTTCTCTCCGTCTATTATCCCGAGGTTTGTAAGTCATTTTTTAAATAAGCTTAAGAAAAATTATGGAATTTATTTTGAAATGCACATAATTGTGAATATTTTGATGCTTATTAGACAAGCATGCGACTCAAGCCAACAGGAGTGACATTACGTCACCTTACGTTGAGAAGAAGGGTTTCGTCCTTAAGCTCATTTTATGCCAGAAAAATCGATAACGTGAACTGTTTCACCTGTAATACTAGAATTCATTAAGTATCTTATGGGTGCAGGTCAGGTATACACTGTGGTTATTTATACAATCTTGAGTATACGTGAAGAAGTTCCGTAGCAAATGCGTATCAAGTCTACATTAAGTTTTTTCAACAGTATTTTAAAGTACTACCAAAACGGTCGGACTATTTCAGCTTCCACATACACGCTGCGAGAAGGCTTTGCGTAGAAGTCTGTTTAATGGGATGACCTCGCAAACGATCCATCCCAGCCAATTCGAAGAATCTATCGCACTCTATGACAGACTAATCACCTCTAACAAACTGGTAGGTCTGAATGGGGTTCCTGATCATTTGATTGTAATTTAAAGGAAATAATTTGAGCCCAGCAAGTCTGGTTTCGTAATAAAGACGGTGAGCGTTCTTTACCATTATCTAGCCTTCGTATGCAGCAGTTGTTAATCCTTCTTGGGTCACAGACACCAGTTCAGTATCAGTATCAATATCAGTATATTTGAGGGAGATGTA
>WEDG01003355.1:0-19994 GCA_017591395.1 Schistocephalus solidus | reverse complement strand
TAATGAGGGGAGATGTCAGCGGTAGGGAAAGAAGGAACACCGGCCATCTTCACAGACCATCGATCACACCATTCTCATCCGGGACCCTCGCGAAAAGTGCTCCCAGTTCATTCAAACAATTCTGTCGGAACTGTGGTACGTTATATGGCCTCCTTCTGAAATGCAGCACTGTCCTCAGTGCTGTGCGGGTTGGTTTGCGGGACTGTGGTTCGTTACAACCCCACAACGGAATCGACTGCGCTCACATCTGATTGGAAGTACCTATCCTTTCGAATCGACCGCAGACGTTTCTACCTCTGTCAAATGAATACCCTTGAACGTCAATAACAGACTAGTCTTGACTCTAAACATTATTTCCCTGATACATTCATCTTCATTCTGTATAGCTGTTTTTACTTCATTTTTGCTATTTCTAAAACCTTCGGAAAACAGGTTTTTACTTAAAAACAAACTCGTCATTTTGAACACTGCTATTTAAGCAAACAAACAAACCAAAGCTTAAGTGTTTTAATGAAAAGAGGAGTTTGTTTTAGGTTTTTTTCCTGTGTTCTAAGGATTTGACGGCGCCATGCAGTGCCAAATCAATAAACCTTTTTATTTATTTAAAAAGCTCTCCGTCAAAATTAACGAAGGACCTCCTGATTGCGCCTAAGATACACATAGCTTTCTTTGCGATATTCGCACAGTGCGACGATGGTTTGAGAGTTGGTGTTATCCATATACCCAAGTCCTTTAGAATATTTACCTCCTGGAGTTAGTGACCACTGATGAAGTACTGGTATTCAAACCTAATCATCCTTCTGGAACTTGACCGCAGTCGGATTATTTGGCATTTGTTAAGATTAAGGTTCACCAGCCACTCATCACACCATGTTTGCAAGCGATCTTAGTTTTGTTGTAATTTCTGCACATCCTCCGGTATTTCAATCGAGTTCCATAACTTCAGATCGTCAGCGAACATTACCTTCTCGCATGTCAGACAATCCAAGCAGTCGTTTGGCGGCTCACATGGTGCAGCAATTATCCACTTTGTATTTATTCATGCCGCGATACTAAGTTTGTGATAATGGGGCCCTCTAGGCTTTAACTTTAAAATTTATATATTTTTATATTTTAAAATCGAACAGTCTGCCCATATTATCCCAATATTCCTAAAAATCTTATTTCAAGCCCTTCTCCAATTTTCGCTAACGTAGAAAACAGCCTTCCTCTCAATGCATACCATCCACATATGTTTCTCATCCATAATTCTAATTTTTTTAATAGTAAAAAATTTGCAAATTGTTTAACTGAGCAATTTGACTTTCCACCCAAACCTTCTTCACTACCGTTTCTTCACTTCCACCAATTTTTCCTGTTTATAAACACAAATAAACGTATCTTGTCTTCCACAAATACGCTCAGTCACTCAACGCAAGGTCATTCTTGAATATGTTGACTGAGCTAAGAACTGTAGTTTTGAGTTTGGCCCAGATGTTTTGTGCATCAGAATCTTGGGTTCATGCTCTAATTTCAGACTGGAAACTCGCTTAAGAAAATTTTAGTTTAAATTTACAAGACCGCGTTGAAAAATATGGCAGTGGTTGTCTTCTTTACGTTAGATCTTCTCTCGTACATTCGCCTTACAATCTTAACATTTTTTCGTTTTCCGGAATAACTTGTTTGGTTTCAGTGATCCTCCCGCACAAGAAAAAAGGCCATAATTGGCTGTGTTTATAATCCTCCTTGTTATTTAGGCAATGAATACCAGCTCTGTGAACTCTTTGAAAAATTTACAGAAGCTCCGTTTGATGTCAAAATAATCGAAGGGGATTTTTATTTGCCCGAAATTGACTGGCATGCAAGTACCTCTCCGACAAAATTTGAGAACTTGTTGAACACGATTTACTTTTTTAAACATGTCTCAATTACTCAGCTCATTGACTAGAAAAGATAGTATTTTAGATAATTTTTTACTAATTGCGTCCATCCTTTGCTTACGAAATTCCATCAAAACCTTTTTAGAAGTGATCACGCATTAATGCATTGTTGTTTTCCAGTCTCGTCCTCCCTAAAGCCAGAAATAAAACGAACATATTTCAACTTTGCTTATGTTTAAAGAATTATTTAATAATTTTTTAAAGCAATCTGAGTTGGCCAAGCTTCTTTTCAAATAATGATTCAAGTTTTTTCCACGATACATTGCGAGGCCTAACAGAAGACCTCCTCAATTTCCTTCCACGAAAGACCTTTATATCAAATAGTGCTTCTTCCATGGTCCCACATTTTCTTCATAATCTACTTAAAAATTACGAAAGCAGCTTACTGGATTGCAATAACAATTTCATACTGGAGCATTTGGAAAGAGCAGAATTGTTAAGTTCCTTCTTGACGAAACATTTTACCCTTAACACCGATACTGTCTCTTCGATTTCCGTAACATCTCCTGAGTTGCTCACTAACATTGATTTCGTTCCTACAAATATTCAGAAACAGATGAGCCAACTTAATCAATCACACTCAGTTCGAACCCACAACATCCTAAATTCCCTTACTAAACAGCTAAGTGATTTTCTCCCTTTGCTGATCAAAGTGTTCTAAGTTTTTCTCGAGAATAGTAACTTTCCTGATTATTGAAAAACCTCTATTATTATTCCAGTATTTAAATCTGGCTTACGCTCGGATGCTCACAGTTATCGCGGTGCTCATAAATCACCTTCTCTTGCTGAGCTCTTGGAAAAACTAATTTCCACGCAAATTACAGGTTTTTGCATATCCAATCAACTTCTTAACCCTTCCCAACATGGCTTCCTACCCGATCGCTCTTGTGAAACATGCCACATGTCTTTTTCAAATCTATAAACATCTCTTCATACTGATCAAATTTCTCTGGTCATTATCTTTTTTGATATACGCAAGGTCATTGATAAAGTACTTCATAGGAAACTCAAAGTTAAGCTAGAAGCTTTATGACTTCGTAGTCCCCTTACCGATTTCACTTCATCATATCTAACTAATCGGAAGCAAAAGGTCTTAGTGGCGTCCTCATTTTCACCTGACGCCTCTTTTGTAAGTGGTGTCCTTCAAGACACCGTGCTAGGTTCTCTTTGGTTTTCGATTTCTATTAATGATATTTTGTCATCAGTTAACCACTCTCAATGTTTTATTTACGCTGACAATCTTAAATGCGTATATTCTGTCTCCAAATATAAAGTCCAAAAGTGCTTAGAAGAAATCCATGCAAACTTGCATGCTCTTTCCGAGTTGAGTTCAAAGTAGTAAATGGAGTCCTCACCTTATAAGTGTCCTTGCATGTGTTTTGGGCTTGAAAGGCTACTACGACCAGTTATTTTTCAAGCCACTCCCATGACTGAATGTTCTACCATCAAGGACTTAGGATTAAGCTACACAAATAATTTAGATCTATCGCCTCATGCCAATAGAATTACGGCCAAAGCTGCCCAGATTTGTGGCTTTATTTCTTATAATTTCTATTGTCCTCAAATTATATTAAGATTTATCGAATGTTTGTACTTCCCATTCTTGAATATTTTTGCCCATTCTTTCTTTTAATGAATGAACCTGACTATTCTTAACTTCAAAATATCCAAAGACATTTTACTAGGAAACTCTTACATCTGAAACTTTCAACTAACTCCTACTCGAATAGGTGCCAGCGAACTAATCTAAAAGTGCTTGAGGTTTCGTAAACTGGAAGCTAGTTTCTGTTTCCTTTTCCGCCTAAACAATAGTTCATAAATTCCATGGGTTTCATCTCTTAACCCCGTAAGTCGTTCGAACATTCTACGTAATGCATCATTGATTATACCCCCCCCCTTACGTCATCCACTTCTAAACGCTCTCTGTTCTTTTTTTCTTAGAGTAGCTTTCTTTGAAATAAAATGCCAATCGATATATGGTTATCAAATAACGTTGCTGCTTTTAAGCACAGACTGCACATTTATCTTAAAACTGATTCAATGAACCTTTCATTTCCTCTTCCTCCCCGAGCAGCTTTCTCCGTGACTCTGAGAAAGTACCCTGGGCAATTTAGGAAATGGTTTTTTAAATTAAAATTTCGCGGACCATCTTCCCAATGAACTAAGATGTCTCCACAACCCATTCCTCAGTCGAATCATCGTTAAGCAATTGGGTCCTACTGGTGTGCACATTTTAAAGCACGTCTGCTTCGTTGACCGTTAACCATAATTGAAAGTCCTATCTGGATAATTTTATGTCTAGTCCTCACTTTCATTTTCGATATTCATGGGATCTAGTAGCCCTAAGCGAACAATATTGACTTCATCGTAATCAATTTCCGGAGCTTCCGTTGACAATTGAGGATCAATCTTTCAGTCAATCACTGCAGCCGCAATTTGCCTTCTCCTCTTTTCAACCATAATTGCCAACTGTTGACAACCTTGATGCCTTCCTTAGTTTTTACAACCCCTGACGATGATCTGCACGGCTGCTTTTGATGAGCTTGACGGGTTCTGCTCTTTTCACCACCTTTTCGATGGACTATGCAGTCAGCAAAGTAGAATTTCGGTGACAACCTCTTGCCTTCTACCGTCCCCTCTTCCTGTTGAGCCTGTTCTCCACCATGAGCTCCTCCCGTCTTATCCTCTTGATGGTCGTGAGCAATAGCTCTGACTGTTTTTTAATCGTTTTGACAACAATCAGCGTTCCGAACCCTTACGAAAGTTCAACCGTCGAAGTCCGACGATGGCCACCGTATGCTCCATGAAAGGGTGGAGCAGGGACGGTGACTTGCGCGTGAATTAGTTTTAAGTGATAGTAGCCTTGCACTGCAGCTACCGCACTCTCTCCTCCTCCCCCACCTGAGCCCGGTGTCAAGACAGAGTTAAGAAGACCGGAGATGGGAGAGGGCACAGGTGGCTGGCACGGCCAGAGTCACCCCTGGGCATGCCACCACACCTGGCTCGGATCCCACGGACTGGGAGTGCCATAAAGGCCACATTAAGAAGGATCCATTGCAACCTGACTCTCAGTCCGCCAGTCAGCCACTCCACACAAAACACACATTGGGCTGACCACGCGGTCCGAGTTATCCCGTCAGTTGGCAACCTTCCAAGCCACGGCTTTTAGTGCACCGTGATAGTTTCAAGCGCGTCAGATTGTTTATAGTGAGGAAAATATGCTGAGCTCTTGACCTCACTCTCTCTACCACCCCCACAATCAGACCACTGTCCGAGCCGGTCAGTTGTCTGATGCGGAAGCGGGCGCAGCTGCTGGTGTCCTCGTCTACGTGTACTACGTACACGACCCGGCCCCAAACACAAGCACCAGGATTTCACACAACAGGGGCTTGAACGGCTTACATATCACATGTGTAAGATAGCCAGATGTCACGTTAAGAAGGAGCCATCGCAGCCTGACTCTCAGACCACCAGTCAGCCACTCCACACAACACACATTGGACTAACTGTGAGGTCTGAGTGTAATTTTTAGTTGACAACCTTCCAACCGCGGCACTCAACGTTACCGCATTATCTTCTCCTCCCCTATTTGAGCCCGGTCTCATGACACAGTCAAGAAGACCGGAGATGGGAGACGGCGCAGGTGACTGATGTGGCCGGAGCCGCCCCTGGGAGTGCCACCACACCTGGCTCGGATCCCACAGAGTGGGAGTGCCATAAAGACCACATTAAGAAGGAGCCATTGCAGCCTGACTCTCAGTCCGCCAGTCAGTCACTCCACACAAAACACACATTGGGCTGACCACGCGGTCCGAGTTATCCCGTCAGTTGGCAACCTTCCAAGTCACGGCTTTTTAGCGCACCGTGATAGTTTTAAGCGCGTCAGATTGTTTATAGTGAGGAACATGCGCTGAGCTGTTGACCTCACTCTCTCCCCAACCCCCACCATCAGACACTGTCCGAGCCGGTCAGTTGCCTGATGTGGGAGTGGGCGCATTGGCTGACGGATCAGCATACCCGTCTTCGCGCGCCACAGCACGACCTGGCCCCTATAACGCACACACCAGGATTCACTAACTCAGGGGATATGGAGCAGCCATCGCCGTCTGACTCCCAGTCCACTGGTCAGCCCCTCGACAAACACAGCACATACACTGAGCCGACGGCGTGGTCTGTTTGAAGCGTCTGATTGGCAGACTTCCCAGCCACGGTTTCTAGGAAACCGTGATATACTCTGGTAAATCGTGATTGTAAGCGTGTTGTCGATTTATTGGTGTAGGTACTGTGCGCTGATGAAGCTTAGCCTCCGGTGGTTTACCGGAGGTTGTCGTCATCAACATCACGGTCCGACATCACTGCATCGTACGAATCCTATCAACTCTAACTATTAATGTTTTTAGGGAAGCTGTTTTTTCTCCTATAGTTTTTTTTATTTTGGGCTCGGTAAACTCAGCCCCCGATTTCATCGTTGGAGTTATTTTACTGCTTATTTCGTAGTTCACCATATATTCCAAAGATGGTTGACTATTGTTTTAAAACTGGCGAATCGTTGTGAATTGGAAGTGCCTACTATACTACTTATTTCTGTTGTTCATGGGGTTGCTCACACAGAGCAGCAATTTTCCACTTGTATTTATTTCTACAGTAGTATAAAGTTTGAAATGATTGGGCCATCTGGGCCTTCAATATAAAATTTATTTATTTACGGAGTCTATTGTGCCCTCATTCGAATTGGTTCAGACATTAAATTAAATGAGGGCCCTGCATTATCGATCGTTGTAGATCACAAGGTTGGTCTCTAATTTCAGAAATCCTGTTCACAATTCTGGAACTAATTGTTGAAGTTTCCTTATTTCTGTTTGTGTTTAATCAAATTGAAAAAATTGCCACGGTGTGCATCTTCGATTTATATATCCATATTGTACGTCGTTTGAAATTGCTTTCGAATTTCAGCTCCTTCGAGTTAACGAAGTTTTTGGCTCTACCTTAGTGTAGAAGATACGTTGGTTTTGAATAATTCTTGAAAGGATTTTCCAGTCTCTTAATTCGGGAGTTATTAACTTGGTATAAACGATTCTGTGGCTTTCCATATATTCCTTCACTGAGGATTATTCCAATTTCCAGACGTTATCCCTATGAGAAATACAAACTTAAACGCTCACCTGCTTCCAAAATTCCTGCCAGCGGTGTGCTGCTTTAATCTGCTTTAAATCGAGAAAAAGAAGTTATAATGAAAGCTGGTCTTTGCATGCTTATTAGAAGTCTGAATACTAACGCACCCTAGCCAACTTATTGAAGAAGATTTATAAATTAAATGCATTCGCATACAATCCTTAGAGGGATGGAAAACAAAGACGCTCAGGATTCATCTGCGCGGAGAAAGAAAATTGATGTCGTGGGCGGAAATCGAACCCTCGTCACAGAAAGATGTGGCAGCGCACCTAACCGATACGCCACATTCTCACGGAAAACTGGAAAATAAAATTATATACTTACAGAAAAAAGATGGCACAGGTAGATATTATGTTACAAATTCGCCTCCTGCCAAGCGGGTTAAAGGCCTGATAACACTTAGGAATGTCACCTTAGAGGACAAAAAGTGCATGGGGTGTGTAAATCTCTTACAGAAATTCCTATTGATGAAGAAGGAGATAAGTATCTTGAAACAAGAAATGGCCATCATCAACATCACGGTCCTATCTCACTGCATCGTACGAATCCTATCAACTCTAACTATTAATGTTTTTAGGGAAGCTGTTTTTTCTCCTATAGTTTTTTTTTATTTTGGGCTTGGTAAACTCAGCCCCCGATTTCATCGTTGGAGTTATTTTACTGCTTATTTCGTAGTTCACCATATATTCCAAAGATGGTTGACTATTGTTTTAAAACTGGCGAATCGTTGTGAATTGGAAGTGCCTACTATACTTCTTATTTCTGTTGTTCATGGGGTTGCTCACACAGAGCAGCAATTTTCCACTTGTATTTATTTCTACAACGGTATTTAGTTTGAAATGATTGGGCCATCTGGGCCTTCAATATAAAATTTATTTATTTACGGAGTCTATTGTGCCCTCATTCGAATTGGTTCAGACATTAAATTAAATGAGGGCCCTGCATTATCGATCGTTGTAGATCACAAGGTTGGTCTCTAATTTCAGAAATCCTGTTCACAATTCTGGAACTAATTGTTGAAGTTTCCTTATTTCTGTTTGTGTTTAATCAAATTGAAAAAATTGCCACGGTGTGCATCTTCGATTTATATATCCATATTGTACGTCGTTTGAAATTGCTTTCGAATTTCAGCTCCTTCGAGTTAACGAAGTTTTTGGCTCTACCTTAGTGTAGAAGATACGTTGGTTTTGAATAATTCTTGAAAGGATTTCCAGTCTCTTAATTCGGGAGTTATTAACTTGGTATAAACGATTCTGTGGCTTTCCATATATTCCTTCACTGAGGATTATTCCAATTTCCAGACGTTATCCCTATGAGAAATACAAACTTAAATGCTCACCTGCTTCCAAAATTCCTGCCAGCGGTGTGCTGCTTTAATCTGCTTTAAATCGAGAAAAAAGAAGTTATAATGAAAGCTGAGTCTTTGCATGCTTATTAGAAGTCTGAATACTATCGCACCCTAGCCAACTTATTGAAGAAGATTTATAAATTAAATGCATTCGCATACAATCCTTAGAGGGATGGAAAACAAAGACGCTCAGGATTCATCTGCACGGAGAAAGAAAATTGATGTCGTGGGCGGAAATCGAACCCTCGTCACAGAAAGATGTGGCAGCGCACCTAACCGATACGCCACATTCTCACGGAAAACTGGAAAATAAAATTATATACTTACAGAAAAAAGATGGCACAGGTAGATATTATGTTACAAATTCGCCTCCTGCCAAGCGGGTTAAAAGGCCTGATAACACTTAGGAATGTCACCTTAGAGGACGAAAAGTGCATGGGGTGTGTAAATCTCTTACAGAAATTCCTATTGATGAAGAAGGAAGATAAGTATCTTGAAACAAGAAATGGCCAATCTAAAAGAAATGTTTCATTGTTCACCCGGAAAAAAAACACCCGTAACAACGAAAATTTCAACCAAAGAAATTACATACGCAAATATAGCTTCCTCAAGAATACTTTGCGTCTACAGAGCTCAGTACATCAGTAGACATTTCCTTCCTTCGAAAGGGAGATCAAACCAGCCCATGCACCTTACTACTGTTATCCAGCTCAGACAAAATCAGTAATTTTCTGGATACACAAAAATATGCGGCATCGTTGCTGGATGATACAAAAAGGGCAAAGTTTAAAAGCTCGTCGAATTTAAAGGGCCGAAGACGAAGAATTCGAAGTCGAAATAGGCCAAGATGCTTTCACAAAAAATGGGTTTGAACTCCGAAAAAAGCTCGTTCTTACCGATAGATGCTTGAGCGGAATACTCTTTTGGTAATACAGGAGCAAGTGCCAGACAAATTGGCAAAGTTTAAAAAGGGGTTTGCTATTAACTTTAGGAATCGTGGCTCGTACTGACGCAATTAACATCGTCGACCAGAGTAGAATTCTTCCTGATACTGATGTTCTTTTAACAAATCAGAAAACAAGGACACCAAACAGACATTTCGATTGAAAACGCAATCTTGTTATTAAAGGGGCTCCCGAGTGCACTTCTCTGATTGCAAAGAAAAGGGTAGATAATGACTTCAGTATTTTCCAAGGAAACTCATATTCTATTCTTCAAGATGGCGAATGCGTTACCGTGCGGTTGGTTCAAATTCAAAGATAAGTGAATTCTTGAATTTTTCTTCGTTTCCTGTCGAAACTATTAGCTTAATTATTGACAATTTATTTGTTTTTTATCTCTTTATCAACTGCACACACCTCCAGTTATTGCATTTGACAATAGGGAGAAAATATACGGTTTTAAACTATTTCAGCCTCATTAAGGTTCTCGCAGATGTACGTAAAACGTACGATATCTACAGATTAATTTTAGAAATAAAGTTTAAATTTTGTAAGGTTACCTTATTTCCAGCGAAAAAATATTTTGCAGTAGTTGTTATACCAGTTTATATAATTTTTCATCCTGCATAGCCTCTTCGATAATTCTGTTTTCAGTTTAAACTCGTTACCTAGCAGATTTGTGCTTGCAGTGCTTGGCTTAAAACATATATTTCAAATAGTACATCTTTTATTCCGCAAAATGTCACTTATGACAATTTTCCTTTCGTATTATCGATTTGAAAAATACTGATATTTTAAAATCAATATGAAACCACCCTCAGCGCTTAGACGCAAATGTCCTCTTAGCGTAAAACTTCCTCTAGAGCAACCCACCGTAAGCATGCAGAAATTTGACATTGACGCTCTGGAAAACTTTAATACCTTTATGTCTATATATGGTTCTCTCTTGTAAGCCCACGGCTCTCCGGATCAACAGGAATTTCAATTCCAGCTGAATCTTCACCCGTTCACCTTGTTCCTAGTTCAAGTGAAATCGTGTCAACGCCAGTTCTTACCCCTCCCAAGCAAATCACGCCTCCTAAAGCTGCCAAATCTCGTAAACCTAAGAAAACCCCCAGTAAATCTGAGTCATTGGCTGAGTCAGGCATTGAAATAAGTTTTGTCATTACCGGTGGGAAATCTAATAACACCTCAGCATCTACAACAGATGCGAACGCTAACGTTAGCATCTTTTTCAACCCAAAAAGTGTTCTAACTCCCCAAATAATTAACCCTTCTAATTATGTTACCAGTTTTTTGAAATCATTTATTCTATTTTAAAATGCACGTTTTCCGCCAATTTATGCTTACTTCCCTCAAAATCTCACCTCTTAGCCACCCCTGTTTTCCCACGCCACAATATAGCCTTCCCTTCCATGGTTTTCATCCAAATATGCCGTTGTACAATAATCGCAGTTCTTTTAACAGTAACATTTAGACAACTTGTAGACCAGAGCAATTTTGTTTCTTCTCTTCAGTTTTCCTCCCCACCACCAAATGTTCCTTTTTTATAAATACTGATGAGCGTAACCTGCAGCTCAGGAATACGCTGAGCTTAGTTTCACTCAATGCGAGATCAGTTGTAAATAAGATGGCTGAGCTTAGAAAAGTAGCTTTTGAAGTTGATCCAGATGTGCTGTGCATCGCTGAATCCTGGACTCACTCTCTTATTTCTGACTCGACGCTTTCTATAGATAATTTCAATTTGTACCGACAAGACCCACTGAAAAACGTGGTGGTGGTTGCCTTCTTTAAATTAAGTCATCCTTTGTACATTTCCCTTTTCAGCTGAGCATTTCGTCCTTTTCTGGAAATGCATGCTTTGCCTTGGTCATCTTCCCGCACAATAAAAAGCGGTACTTGGCTGTGTTATTAATCCTCCGTGTTAGTTTGGCAACGTAAGTGAGCTCTGTGAACTATTTGAAAAGTTGCAGATACTCAATTTGATGTCAAAATAATTGTAGGCGATTTTAGTCTGCCAGATTGGCAGGCAAATTCCTCTCCACCAAAACTTGAGAAATTGGTCGATATTATTTAGTTTTCAAACATGTCGCAACTGGTCAGTTCAGTGAGTTGAAATGACAAAAGTTTAGATTTAATTTTTACAAATGATGTTAATCCTCTATGAATATCCATCGTGATCTGTTTACAAGTAATCACGCACTAATTCAATGTTGTTTTCCAGTCTCATTTCTTACGAAGCCTGAGGCTAAATGCAATAACTTTGACTTTGCTAACACAAACCATGAATTAATAAATAATTTAATAAGCACTGTAGATTTGCATAGCATATTTTCAATCAACGATCCAATTTTTTTCCATAAGCTCTCGCAGATCCTTACAGAAAAAATCAAGGCTTTCCTCCCGTTTAAGTTTTTAATTCAAATATAGCTTATTCTACTGTTCCCCATTTTCTCAAAAACAGACTTAAAAAATTACGAAAGCAACTTAAAGATCCAGCTAAAAGCTCTTTGTCAGTTCACTTAAGGATCGCAGAAATATTTGAATTTGCATCGAAAATTAGGCTCGCGCGAAATACGCATAGGGAAATTAGCCTCACTTCCTCAATTCCGCTGCTTTCTAATTCAAATCCACTTCTAACAACCATTTATTTCTCACCTTCACGTATTCAAAAAGAAATAGCTCACCTAAAAAATTCACATTCGGTTGGAACTGATACCATTCCAAACTCACTTATTAAACGGTTAAGAGATTTCCCACCTCTAATAAGCAAATTATCCTGAGTATTTCTCGAAAACGGTTTCCTCCCCGATTATTGGAAAACTTCTATTATAATACCAGTTTTTAACTCTGGTTCCCGTTCTGACATTCATAACTATCGCGGTGTTCATAAAATGCCCTCTCTTGCTAAATACTTCGAAAAACTTATTGCAAAACAAATCACGGATTTCTGCATAAGTAATCAAATAATCAACTATTCCCAACACGGGATGTTTACTTGACCTCTCTTGTGAAACCTGCCATATGCCTTTTCTAAATCTACTAACCTCTCTTCGTAATTATTATCTATCTGTAGTAGTTATCAATTTTAATCTTAGTAAGGCATTCGATAAAGTGCCTCATAGACTACTTCTAGCTAAACTTGAAGCTATAGGAATTCATAGCCCCCTTAATGACTTTATTAGATCATACCTATATGATCAAAAATAACAAGTTTTAGTGGATTCCTCATACTCAAGTGCTACTCCGATTGTAAGTGGTGTCCTTCAAGTTACCGTATTAGGTCCTTTGTTGTTCCTTCTGTATATAAATGCTATCTCATCACTAGTTAAAGATTCTTAATCTTTTATTTATGCTGATGACCTCCAATGCGTGTATTCCTTCTCTATCTCTACGAGCGAACGATGCTTAGAACAAATTCATTCGGACTTAGACGCTCTTTTGGCGTAGAGCTCCAAATGGCTAATGGAGTTCTCACCTTCTATGTGTCGCTACATGAGTTTTAGGCCTGTAAGGCTGCCGCAACCTGTTATTTTTAAAGGTTGCCCTATGACTGAATGTTCACCCATCAGGGACTTAGACTGCACCAAAAAAAATTAGATCTTTCGCATCATGCCGATAGAATAAACAAGGTCATCGTGTGCAAAGGAACCACGTATCTTTTTGTTCTCCGGCTTGGACAGTTTGAAAACCGTTAACACTTCGCTTGTGCTGATTCTGACATTAAAACTGCCACTGCACGAACGTAATTGCTCTTTGCAATTTTCGGGAATTTTTCTTGTGCCGAGTTACCTCACAAAACGACATCAAATTGGAATTTGTTTATCACCTTCTTCGACTTGATAAAAACAGCCTCTACACCAATTCATACTGACAACCGCTCAGTGAACCAAAAGTGCAAAACCCCTTGAAGATCTGAAGTTATCCAGGACCTTTGACCTCTACAAAGGGCT
Source organism: Schistocephalus solidus (assembly GCA_017591395.1). NCBI lineage: Eukaryota > Metazoa > Platyhelminthes > Cestoda > Diphyllobothriidea > Diphyllobothriidae > Schistocephalus > Schistocephalus solidus. The sequence goes on along the minus strand of WEDG01003355.1, from coordinate 6,661 downwards.
AAGTCGTTCCTGAATATTCTTCCTATCATTTATTGTTTTTTAAAAGTGGTTTTTGAACGAATAGGCGCATTTATTGCTCATATTGTTTCTATTGCGGCGTCGTTGGACTTCCGTTTGAAATTCGTTCGTCTCAAGCTTTTTGATTTTTGGCCAATAATCTGTTCCCAAAGTCAGGACTCAACGAAATAATAACACTGATTCTATTAACCTTTTATTTTCCTCATCTTTTCCCAGTAGCTTTCCCCATTACTCGGAGAAAGGACCATCGGAAATTTGAGTAACCCTCTTGAAACTATATTTACGCTACCTCGAGACGCCCAGGAACTATAATGTCTCCTTATATCACCCGTCCTGCAAACTATGACGTCATTAGGACGTACAAATTCAGTGGTCCACAGTCTTAAATGCTGCGGTTTCTTTGGATACTAACCATCATCAGAATTCAATTCTGGATCCTATGATGCTGAGGACTTAAGTTTATTGACGCATTTTCGTGAGATTCTGTTTCATACGCCTAAGTGATCAAGAACTAATCACCTCGACGTTTCATTATCTCATTCTAAAATGCTTCTGCAGTATTACCCTATTCTACCACCTGACCATTTTTTCCTAAGCAGTTTTTTCTCTTACCTTCTATTCGAAAATGAAGGCCTATTGAACTCTGCCTCCATTTTTCATGGTAGGAGTTTCACTGCCTATTTTTCTAGTTCACCATTAATTTTAAAAACATTGCTAACTGTTGACATAGCAGGACAAGTTATGAATTTGTACATTTTATCTGCAAACATTGTCATAACTTTATTTCATTACTAATGTTTGCTTAGACAGTACCTTCCCGGTGCTAACCAAATATAAATTCTAAATAAATTCTAAATATATATCTAGTAAAAATTCCTCAAGTCTTCTTTTAAACATTTCAACGCTTTCAGCCTGAACAACCGAAGTTGGCAGATATTTCCATTCTTCGATAAACCGCTTGGTAAGAAACTGGCCCGCACATCAAGTTTGGCGTGGTTTCTCTTCAGTAACATCTAAATTCTGATGATATAAAATGCTTATTGTCCGTTTCCTTCCTTAACTCGCGAATTTTGGATTTTATAAATTTAATTTACTTTTATTTATTTATTGCCAGTTTACAGGCAAGGTCAAAAATATACAGTAGAGGGTCAAGCTGACAGTGAAAAAAACTCCTGATCGTTGTTTCAGGTATTTTCAGGAGACAAAACTGCAGCTTATTGAGTAGTTAAAGTTCTGAAAAGGGACGCGTTAACACAGGTATCCGATGAAAAACCTCTCCATTCAATGTTACGGATCCGGTATTCTGCACCAGCAGGTATGTAGGCGAGCGGCTGTTCGATGTCGACTGAGAAATAAGCCAATTGAGGACTGCAGAGCCAGCAATATTGCCCTCAGCATGCAGACCTGCACAGGATTCAGAGTCCGTGAACGCCATCAGAACCGAAGAGAGCTTCAACAGAGTCAGCACCCAAAAGTTTTGGAAGGTGTCCTGAATATAGAAAACTAGTGACATTTCGCGTGAACAAGGGATAGCTTTGTTGAATTTTGATACTTCTAGGTAGGTTATTCCAGATTACTATAGCGTTTACAGAAAAAAAACTGTCGGTATCTAACTGTGCGTGCCAAAGGAAGAAATAGAAATACATCTCGATGACTGGTGCACCGAGAGTGGTCGAGGTGCCTCAGAGATGTAAGGGGGTTAAATGTACGGCTGTTTAGTAGTTTAAACAGTAAAAATAGTCCATTTTGTAATCTGCGAAGCCACAGCGGGTCAAGGTTTGTAAGCTCACAGCGTTGGTGATAGGACAGGTTTCGGTGATCTGAATAGAAAACTCTTTTTGTAAAGAAGTGCTGGACTGATTCTATCTTCTTTCGTTCACTAGCGTGCAGAAGACTAAATAGAAACGAGCAGTATTCCAGACTAGGCCTGACATACATTTTATAGAGGCTGATTCTAATTTTGACGGTTTTGAAATTTCTGAGAATAAACCCAGTAGTTTGGCGTGCTTTCGAGACAATCAGGGCGCAGTGCTCTGACAGATTAAGACTACTGGAATAGGATATGCCCAGATCCTTCATAACTCCGGGCACGTTTAGATCGTGACCGTCTATGCTAAGGTGGGGCTGATGGCTGTCGCCAATCACCATAACGGAGCACTTTTGCCATGAAAGTGAGAGGCGCCATGTGCGACACAACTGAGCAAAGGCCTGAAGATCCGTTTTTAAGAGCTCAAACACGATGTTGCGATCAATCGGTTCATATCGATAGGCAACTTTTAAATCGTCAGCGTACATAAAGGGACTACCAAACTGAAAACAATCAAGAACATCGTTGACAACGAGGCAAAATAGAAGCGGGCCGAACACGCTGCCCTGAATAACTCCGCTCCCCACATGCATGGGGTTGGAGATAACATCAGAAATTTTAACCCGTTGTGCGCGAGCGTTCAAATAGGAAAATATTAAGTTCAGAAACTTGTTACCTATGCCGAAGGAGGCAAGTTTCAGCAGTAGGAGATCATGGTCAACACGATCAAAAGCCTTAGTGAAATCGAAGTAAACGGTGTAAATTGCAAAACCGCTGTCTCTAGATTGTAGCACATGATCAAATAAAGAGAGCTGGCGAGTGTCACAAGAACTTTTTTCGAGAAAACCATGCTGAGCCGCATTAAGTAGGTTATTCTCTCTTAGGTGATGCATCATCTTGTCTTTGATCAAGGTCTCGAAGATCTTCGAGACTGCTGGTAGTGTATTTATTGGCCTAAAGTCGTCAAATGACGAAGGTCGGCCGTGTTTCGGAATAGGCAGTCTGTGCGATTCCTTCCATAAAGTAGGGAATGTTTCACTTTCAAGAGCAAGATTAAATATCTTATACAGAAGGGACGAAGATATATCGTTTGCATCCGCCTTTAGAACGCTGACCGGGACGCCATCTGGTCCTGGACTGTAAGATTGACGAAAACGCCGAATGGCTACGAACACGTCCCAGAGGGTAAAAGTTATGGTTTCGAGGACGTTACCGGTCCAAACCCGGATGTTAGGAAAGGGCGCGACGGTATGTTTACTAAACGGTCTAGACAAGCAAGGATTGAAGCTATCAGCAGTCAACTTAGCGTCAGCTATTGAGTTTCCTAAGGCATCTCGAAGTACGGGGTGCTGCGTTTTTCTCTGCGCGTTAACTGTGCGCGAAAAGAGCTTCGCAACATTTAACGAAGGGTTTTCGGCAAAGTTAACCTCATCGGCTTGTCGTTATTCGTCAGACAGTCTCTTAGCCTCTTCAAAGATTTTTGGATCAAGGGCAGGACGGAGGTGTCGTTTTGTAGATGAAAATGACGGGAGAGTCTACGCAGTCTACGGCGGAATGATAAAGGGAGGTAGACTTCATCCTTGACATGAATTATTTTCTTACGGGGAACAAAACGAGAAATGAGTGGACCTAGAACTTTGTAAAAAGTATCAGTACAAACATTCACATCCGAACATACAAAGAAGTTAGTCCAGTCGTGGGAATTTAGGTGTGTTAGCAATTCCGTCATAATTGCTGATCTGAAATCACGGAAAAAGCTATATTTTTTGGAAAACGTTTCAGCAGCCTCTAGTTCTAGTGTAGAAAGAACAATAGTATGATCAGAATTCCCAAGTGGATCTAAAGGTGACACTGACGATGGCTGACAACCTCTACAAAAAATAAGATCAAGTATGTTTGATCCTCGGGTGGGAAAATCAACTACCTGGTCCCACATGCCTATATCTATGGCCTTAAGTAGGTCTTCGAAGTTTGCAGGACCAGAAGTTGGAAACCAGTGAACTTCAGGAAGATTGAAGTCACCTGCAATCAAGCAGTACTTCAGATTTAAGTCAGCTGCAGCGTGAAATGCCAGCGAGAGACAAAGATCGTAATCCTCGCTGGCATTGGGTGGGCGATAGACACTACCAACGAGTAAAGAGTAGTTATCTTTAAGAACTACTCGGAGCCAACAGCTCTCCTCTACCGCGGTAAACTGGCGACAGTTCAATGGAAAAAATGTAAGTGGTTGCCTAACATAGATACAGCTTTCTCCGCCACGGCCCTTGTGTCGATCATTCTGAATGTAAGCGTAGCCTAGAATAGAGAGTTCGGAGTCGGATACACAGGGTGTTGCCCATGTCTCTGTAACTACTACAATGTCGGGGCGGTGGATGAAAACCAGAGTCTGGAGCAAAGGCATCGTATTAAGCAGAGATCTGGCATTGAGGACGATTAGTTTAAGCGGGCACGTTTTTGGTTTCTGAAACGGGACAGTTAGGCTGTCAGGGTGACTGCCTTCGGCCAAAGAAATGTTCTTTTTTCACTTCAATTATCTGTCCATCCCTTATTTTGAGATTTGCCTCGCCATTGGTCTTTCGTGTTTCCAGTTCTATTATTAGCTGTCACATTTTCATTTGCTCTTTCAACCCATATTCCGGTTGAAAAAACACTTCAGAATGCGGACCCCGCAGGGTTGATTTTCTCTGTAGCAGGAGCTGTGTCTGTGCTTCGTTTTCCAAGATGATTTTAAGAGGTCTGAGTCGAGGATTTGAATTGGGTCTAGACAGAGGCTTCCCTATTCTATATGCCTTGAGAATATGAATGGACTCGCCGTCCGTTAGCAGCGTTTTTGCATACAATTGAAGGAGTTCCAAGTCATGTTTAACTCGTTCCTTTGGAATAATTGAAGCTGACTCCGGGACGTTTTTAATGACTACATTCTGTTTTAGACTCAATCTAGGGCCCGTTTGTAACTCAGATTTTTCAGCTGAGTGAGTACTGGTAACCAGTTGACTTTGCCTGATAGGTCCAGATTAGCCGGGTGTTGGGCAGGCTGGAGCCAAATCTCTGCACGACTTGTTCTTCTTAGACCTTTTCTTCTTTGGCTTTACAAACTCGCCAACCTCTTCAACATCGCATGTTGGTGCAACGTCTACCAGTGATGTAGCGATGGGCGGTAAAGCCAGATTAGGGCTGATGCTACCCGAACTAAGTACCGGTGGAGTGGCGCAAGGACCAGATGGGGCTCCCTTCGGAAGTAGCGAAGACTCCTCTGGTTTACCGGGTCCAGCTATCGCGATATGTTTAATGTGACTTTTATGTAAGCTTGAAGAAGCTATACATGAGTACGAATTTTACTTTGCGGTAGGTTTATTACGAACAGGAGCTTTTTTAGCAGTTGGGCAAGATATATATTTTTTTAAGTTATCTATTTCTTGTCTTAGATTGCTTATTTTTGCTCCATCCCTGAGAATTTCTGCTGGAGGCTGAAACATTCCATACATGTTACGTCTTCATAAGCTACACAAGTTAAGCTTACTGAACTTTTACCCCGTTTAGCGGGAGATGAACAAACAGCAGAATAACGATAGTTACAATTGTTTTCTGCTTGTTCATTAAATTGCTTAACAAGATCCCCTGCCAATATAGCCGAGTGGGTAGGGGTGCCGATAGACGGCCCCAAGCAACTAGGTCGTGGACCAATTTTTTGTGACAATAAACTTATGGAACTTGAGTTTTGCATGTTAGAATTGCCACAAAATTAACAGAGAGTCAGTAAGGATATTCAACAATAAGAATATGAAAATATAAGGACTCAGTCTTTGGTTTGAGCCCCTTCCGCGATTGAGAGCAGATACAGGGAGCACACAGCCGGCGTAACTTTCAGAAAGCAGCAAAGATCGAGGGTCCAAGTCGCAATTTACAAACTCAGAGGAATATAAAGACAATTCTTTAATAATTTTCCAACACCGTGTCTTCTTCACTGAGGTAGAGACTGAAAACTCATAGGCTTGAGGTACTTGAAATTCGAAACCAATTCAACCAATTATGGCATTTGAGATTGTTCCCTATATATCACATTGGTTTATCGATAAGTTCCTACGTTTTTGCCACCCTAACGATGGTCTCTGAGATCTGCTGGTGATCGTGGAGGTTTCTGATGTTTTCACCACCTTGACAGTGGACTATTCAGTCAGCAAGGTCGCATCTCGGTGATGAGCTCGTGACCTCTACTGTCCCCTCTTCGTTTCGATCCTGTTGTCTACGATGAGCTCCTCCTGCCTCGACACCCTCATGGTTAGAAACTGTAGCTCTGACTGCTATATTTATCACTCAAATTACAAGAAGCGTTGTGAACCCTCATATGTTGTCACCAATATCACAGTATTATCTCACTCCATCTCACTCACTCGTACCCACCCAATCAGCTCTAGCTTTTTATTTTAGAGAGATGCAGTTTTTTCTCCTATTTTTCGTTTTTAAATCGGTGGCACGCTGAACACTGCCCCGATTTCAACGTAGGAATCTTGCACTGCTTCTTTCCTAGTTCACTGTATATTAAAAAGATTGTTGACTATTGTTTTAAAAATAACGAATCGTTGTGAATCGGATGTGCCTATCATGCTACTCATTCCTGCTGCTCATATGGCTGCTCACACAGAGCCGCAACTATCCACTTTGTATTTATTTATACTGTGCTACTTAGTATGTAATGAGGGGACCATAAATTAACAATTTATTTTATTGTTTATTAAAATCCTTCTCGAGCAATACCGAGAAAAGGGGGAAAATTACTTAGCTGTTTTATAAGGAAATTTGGGATGTTGTCGGTTGAAACTGTGTATGATTGAGTAC